>JAOBAT010061030.1:0-25408 GCA_026413305.1 Hydrozoanthus tunicans | reverse complement strand
TTTGTACATTTAGAAGTACACAAGAGGGACTAGTTTCAAACTCTCGATCAGCAAACAAGTGGAATGGCTCTAGTGTGTTGGTTTCCACTTCTGTTGATAACAACTTGAATAGGATATTTAGGTGTCATTTTGACTGCTTATGCTAGAGCTAATAGTGTAGGGCTTTTTAAACAACTGAATTGGTTGCCTTTCTTTTATGAAGCCAAGATTAATATTTCTTCATAAGCCCCAACTACAGGTCTGAATGTCTAAAGCGAAACCTTGATATTTGAATTGAGAAACAAAGTAGATATGGTTCTTTAAACTTGATATGTCCTAGATATAAAAGAGAATCAAAAGGTGCAAGAACTTTTCAAGTTTCTGCTACTAGATTTTGGGATGCACTTCCTATTGGTATAAAGAGTAGCTCTAGTTTATCAATTTCAAAGGAGTCCTTGTACAAACATTTAACTGATTCTTACGTTAATATTATTCATTTTATTATAAGTCAGCTTAGCTTGTTTGTGTTGTATATATCTGTTCTTATCTATTTTATCTTTTCTCTTTTTATGTATTACTTAATTTGAATCATCTATTGTAGTTATTTTTTAAGGGCCACAAGTTTATAAGTCTTGCTGTCAACTGTTACCCTCTTGAAATAAAGTTGATTATCCTTATTATTGTTGTAATTATTATTGTTATTATCATTATTCATATTATTATCATTATTGTTATTATTATCATTATTATTATTATTATTATTATTATTATTATTATTAAAGTCATTACAGGATCATAGAAAACTACAGAGAAATCAAACCTCTTACAAAGCTTCAAAATTGTAGAAAAAAGCCAGAAGTTGGCTCTCACAGTTTAACTTTGCTGTTAAAGTTTGTAATTATTCGAACCTACTTAACAAGTCATTCCGCTTTTAGAAAGTAAGGTTGGTTGTTAGACTAGCAATTTTACTTGTTCTATTCCTTAGAAATAATGCTGTCTTGAGTAGGAGGGGTATATATCACTTGGTATACATACAAGGCCGGATGAGTTGGCGAAATTTTGTTGACGTCTTTGTTTACATTCTGCTTCATTAGCATCCAACTTAAGTCAAAGAAAGAACAGAGATAAGCAACAACTGACTTTAATATAAAAATTGTGACCAATTATCAAAAGTAATGAGTGACCGAACTTTCAGTTCTATAAATGTAGTTTCGAAGACGAAATCACTACTCAGAGAAAGATAATTCAGCAAAAAATTGTTTCTCAAAAACGTTTCTAGTCTTGTTTCTGTAGTTGAATTGGAAAGAAGAGTGCGCAAGGCTTAGGGGAAAATGTAAACAATAACCAGCCTGTAGAAGGGGAAAGGAGAGCATGCCTACAGGGCCGGTTGAGCGGGAAGCAGAAAGAGGGGAGGTTAGACAAGGCCAGCTAGGCACAAGGTAGATTAACTGACAATTTAGAAAAAGATGGCGGTTGTTCTTTTTACCACAATGCCTTGCGGACCTAACAGCGCTACGGACCGCCTCAGAAAACTTTCCTGGGGAGCAAACTCCGCTCCCTAGCCCCTATTTATAGAAAATTGCCCCTGGAATAAGAGATAAACTCAAAACCTTTAAGTTAAACAATTTTATTCTCTTGACAGCTTTGATATGCACACGAGTTCTACCTTCAGCTTTTAATTTATGGAAGTTCAGTTAGCAAGTACAGCTAGATACACTTATTGTTTTAACGCTATTTAAACATCTAACGGACTACGAAGCAGCTAAAACGTAACTTTCAGTAGAATGTACTGGATTGTCTTTGACTATCTCTATACTTGCTTTTTTTGAAAAAAAAACGTTCACAGTTTACTATCTAGCAGGACGTAAAAACAAGTTCAAAACTGTTAGGAACAGATTTCCTCAACTTTCTGCTTGAAGAAGTCTTAGAGTGCACTGAGTTTTGCTCCACAGGCTTCCAGTTTCTCCACAACTCCCTCGTAGCCTCTCTCGAGGTGATGAATATCATGGATGATGGTTTGTCCACGTGCACAAAGGGCGGCAATCAGAAGGGAGGCGGATGCACGCAAGTCTGTTGCCCAGACCTCTTTTCCTGTCAGACTCTCCACTCCGTTGATTGTTACCGACCTGCCATCGCGTCCGCATGATATCGAGGCTCCCATGCGACGCAGCTCACCAACATGCTTGAAGCGGTTCTCAAAGATATTCTCTTTAATAGTGCTTCCACCTGGAAAACAGGAAAAGGGATGTGGTTAGATATTTTTATAAGCGTATAAACTAAGTCATTTTTTGCTCTAGATTTGATATATTTTACAAAATGATATTTTTTAAACAGTTTCCGCAAAAAAAAAAAACATTTAACACAATCAAAATAAACTCAAAAAAAATTTTTTTGATAACCAAAGGTTATCAAAAAATATATTATATATATTTTTTGATAACATATTTTCATATTTCCTTACATATTTTCAACATTTAACATATTTTCTGTTGCTGCAACTTCATACAATAGAAAGCGCTGAACATAGTCTACAATCACAGATTCTCTTACCTTTAGCCAAGCACATCAAGGACAGCCACTGGGACTGCATGTCAGTTGGGAACCCAGGATATGGTGCTGTCTCCACCGACACAGGCCTAACACTTTCTTTCGCTGCCATATCAACTATCACACTTCTTTCGCTCCGAACCACGCGTGCACCAGCTCGCTCCAGGCTTTTGAGGATTGACTCAATTATCTGCGGAGAAATCCCAACTAGTTCCAGCTCTCCTCGCGTTGCACATGCAGCAACTGCATATGTCCCAGCTTCAATCCTATCAGAGATGATTTCATGTGTTGTGCCTGCTAGCTTAGTTACTCCGCGAACAGTGATTTCTGAGGTACCAGCCCCGGAGATTTTTGCCCCCATTTCGTTTAAAAACTGAGCTAGGTCGCAGATTTCCGGTTCCCGGGCAGCGTTGCGAATCGTAGTAATTCCATCAGCCAGACAAGCTGCCATGAGAATGTTCTCAGTTGCACCCACGGACGGGGAGCTCAGGTTTATCTCGTTTCCATGAAGATTTTCACCACGGCGCTTTCTTGCCTGAATCCAATCTCTTTCTTGAGTGATTTCAGCCCCGAGTGTATGTAAGCCGACAAGATGGAGGTCGATTGGTCTCTTTCCTATTTTGCACCCGCCTGGTTGAAAAGTTTGAACTTTCCCACAACGTGCGAGAATTGGTCCAAGAACCAACACGGAGGCGCGCATCTGTTGAGAGATTTCTTTTGGAGATTTTGTTGAACAAATTCTTTTCGCTTGTATCTTGAGGATGTGGCTAGACCAGCTTGACTTGTCAACAGTGACTCCATGTGCCTCGAGTAGCGATATCATTCCCTCGACATCCCTAAGGTGAGGAACATTACGCAGTGTTATTTCCTGATCGGACAAGATAGATGCAGCCATGACAGGGAGGACGGCGTTTTTGGCCCCCGAAATTCTTATTTTCCCTTTCAGAGGAGCCCCGCCTGTGACAACCAGTTTAGAGTGAGACATTGTCGATGTTTTTTCTTTCTTGCTTGAAGCTGATCCCATTAGCACCGTTCACCGAGGAGAGTGTTTGAAAACTAAATTTTATTTCAACTGCTTGCCGGCATTTATACGTTTTGAGAGTTAAGATTTTTGCGCCATCGCCAATTTTAGAACGCATGTGTTTTACCTAATTATAGAACCAGAATATGTCACGTCAGCTGAGCTAAACAGCGTGTGGGGAAAATCGGGCTTGCAATTTGCGTGACGATATCGGTTATTTTTAAAAATTACTTTCTAGAGATTGTGGTTTGTTGCCAAGAAACAAGCATTTAGTATTTGATTAGAAACAAATACTTATTCAAAGAACTTAATGTTTCTCATTTTTTACAGAGAGAAAACTGATACAAAACTAAAAATTAAATCAAGAAATAAGCGAAACAAACTGAACTTTTCAACATTCACTTGTCGTCTTACCAACAGCATTATGGTAATACAGCTTTAGATTATTGAATATGTGAAATGCTTTATATCTAAGTATGAAAATCCAACACTTAACGGCCAATTACATTCAAACTACTCCGCAGAGTAAACTGCTATTAAAATTCTGTTCAGTTGCAGGTAACAGAACTGAACCGACTGCTCTGCTCTGCTAACTAGCTTCATTTCTAGATGTTTCAAGCACATTCGGTCAACGTTAACGTTTGGCACACTTTCGGCTTTTTTTAATTCGAATTTATCGTTGCCGGTTCTCCGCCATTTCAAGTCCAAACATCGTATAAAAACAATCGAATTATATATCTCGCTGTTTGCTAAAAAAACTCATATTTGTCCTATTTGAGCAAGCACGCGGTATTTAGCAAACACCGAGACATTCCACAGATCTTTGTATGACGAAATTTTTGCAAGTTTCATTTGTAAAAATCTTTCGTATTTATGAAGTTTGGGTCGCACGAATTTGCTAGTGTTCGTATCGGACTAAGAATTCGTCCGGAAGGGGGTTTTCCCTACAGAGCGAAGAACAATATTTCGGCTGTTTCCGGATCAGTGACGAGACAGTCCGTGTTTACATCGATTAACTCCGAACCTGCAAAGGGGGCTTTCCCGACATCTCCATGCAGTTTCTTTGTTTTGAAAAAAGTCAGTTTAAATTTTCATTTGTTCTTATGATGTCATATACTTAACAAGGCTTTAAAACGAACTCTTTATCTCGTATTTTACAATTTTATATTGCTCTTCAAATGACTTAACACACTTGGCAGATTTCATTTTCTAAAGTACCTCTCAAAGTTAAAATTTTAAAATACACAAGTAACGCAAGTATAAAGTGTTTTTATACGAATGAATTAGTACAGGCTAAGGCTTATAATTTTGTCTTTTTTTTAGCTCACCTTGGCCTCTAACTTATGATAACTTTACTAGTTTAGTTCCGCCACAGTTCTTTTACACTTTTCAAGTTTCTAAGCCGAGATCTGTCAACGATCAAAGCTATCACTGATTCAACTAAACGTGTTCAACTTGGAACTTTTTGTCACCATGTCGGCTGACAAAATATCTAGCTTTAAAATTTTAGAAAAGTCACACATTTCTTTTTAACTACAAGTCTCGATCGTTGTTTGCTAAAAGCTCAAATTGGTCCTATAGTATAGGCAGACATGTACACCAAGACACTCGACAGGTTTCTGAGTGAAACTCTGCGATCTACCGTGTTTATCAATATCGGGTCGCGCGAATAAATTTGCTGATGTTCGTATTCGTCCGGAGGGAGTTTTCCCTACAAACAGAAGCATTTCGGCTGTCTTCGGACATGACGAAACAGTCCGTTTTTACATCGATTAACTCCGAACCAGCAAAGGGGGTTTTCCCGCCTCCAAAATAATAGACATCTGCAAGCAGTTTTTTTGTTTTGAAAAAAAGTCACAGTTTAAATATGCATGCGTCTTCAAATATTGTCATATACTTAACAAGGTTTAAAAACTCATTTTTACCGGTTACTTTTACATTTTAACACTGCCCTTTAAACGATTTAACACACCCGGCAGGTTTATTTTTCAAACAAACTTATGTATTTCAATTCCAGACATTTTGTTATTCTTGAAAATGAGTTTATAAAATATACAAGTAACGCAAGTATTTAATTTTTATAAGAATATATTAATAAAGAAAGATTCAGCCATTTGTTCCCTTGTGCGGCACTTAGTCCTCTAACTTACAAATCAAGAATTTCTTCTTATTTCTAGTTTTGCCATAGTTCTTTTACAGTTTTTAAGTTTCGTAACCCGGGGTCTTTCAACCACCAAATCTTTAAACAATTCAGTCACCATGTTGGTCGACAAATAGCGAACTTGATATAAGAAAGTCAAATATTTCTGAACTTCTATCGTCCATGAAAAACTATAATTAAGAGTAGTATTTCTGGATTTAGATTAATTCTCCTTAAATTTCGGCTGAGGCAAGATATTTTTCCGTTAAGCTGGGCACAGCCAACGTAGATTATGATCGACATGCATAACAACTGTTCCGAGCAGTAGATAACATAGACGCTGTATGTAAACAAATTGTTTTGCTTCACTTCTTGCCGCTTTGTTTTATGTTTTTATGTTTTACAGTTTATTTTTATTTTTGAGCAAGAAAAATTAAAGACTTCGAGAATATGGTTTACTAAAACTAGTTCTGTAGTCTGTTACACTAAATGTAGTAGCGTGAAAATTCTCTTTAGGCAGAACGGGAAAATTACCGAGCTTAGAATGAGTGGGTGTTTAGATTACGATTTTTACAAAAACCGTTGAGACCTGCGTAAAACACTAGCGAGTTTTTGGGCTTTCAACGGTCGCAAGAGAGTTATAATTCAAATATTTTAACTATCTGACGACGGGTGAAAGCTCAGAAACTCGAGTTAGAGCGTTTTAGGCCGATCTCAACGAGTTTTACCCAGCTCTAGCATTGCCATATAGAAAATATATAGAAAGAGCATTTTTAAAAACATCACCAAATAGATCTTTTACGATTTATCTATTAGACTGGGATAGAAGATTTGTGTTTTGTAGCTTGCCGAACTCTATAGCCTAGTGTACGCCAAAAGTTTTCCCAAACTGAAATACTATTTGTCGTTTAAACATCTTTTCATACATACTCGAACATACGCGCTGTCTGCCCAAACATTTTGCTGCTGTATTGTTTGCGTGACAGCGGAAACACGCGTGCCAGGGCGCATCCTCATTGGATATTCTGATGTATCCGTGTTTATCTCTGAAGCGACGCTCAGCAAGCGACTTAAATATTAACAATACAGAAGGGGGTTTCCCCGGCCTTTGGCGCTGTGTCTCATCGCGCTGTGTTTCAATCGACATTGGAAAAGTTCTTTAATTTAGTTTTCGCAAAGCTTCGGTTTACTGGCCTAAAAAAAGTCAAGCATATTTTGCACAAAACTTAGTTTTGTCACAGTATTTTGCGTGATGTACGAAAATATTTACTATGATTAAATACGGGTGCTACAGGCTTTGGAAACGTTGAAGAATAATAGAAAGCTAGTGGCCGAGCGGTTAGCGTGTTTGACTCGTAACCCTATAGGGTCCCGGCCCCCGTCACCACAAACTTGCAAACTTCCTGATTGACATTCTCTTTTGATACGAAGATATGCGACACCAGATGTCTAAAGTCGGAAAATTGAGACTTTGCATGGTCTAAGCTTGGAAATCGACTTTGAAGCGAACAATCGATATGTATTATATATTACGGTTGGCCAGGTCATCTCAAATGGCTGTACACTTCGAGTAGATTTGGCTATCGGGGGAGGAAGGTTGTTAAAAACTAAATATTCTTGCTACAAACTAAAATCAATAACAGGGCCTGTGAAGAGAGGGAAACCATTCATTTGCCTAACTTTTTTCAACGAGCAGTTAATATAGCAACGAATATAAATCATATCAACTGCTTGAGCACACATCATATCAAGCTATCGGAGCAAGCAGCAGGCCCAACTAAGCAGATGTTTAGCCTCCTCCGCAGGCATCTACGAAGACTTTCGAGGGAGCGAAAGGCCCCGAGAATCGCGGGTTCCTCTCTTCGTCTTGGCTTTGTCTCTTTCTCCCAGTCTCCAGAGCCCCCTTTTCGTACCTCAAGAGTTGCCTGCGGAGGAGCTAGCAGGTGTTGCGTATCATAGACTTGCGTGCTGAAAGCAAGAGGGGACTGAAGGGAGTTGTGTTTGTTTCCTTGTTCCCAGGACCCCAGTCGAGGCACCTTTAACCCAGTCATTTTAGTTTCACTTTGTAAATATGCAGTTAAAAAAGTGCTGTTGGGTTTTCTGGGTCATAGCTATCTTCATTTCATATGTTAGCGCTTGTTTCTATGTTGGTTATTATTTTCATTATTCAAAGAGTGGATTGCCTACTTCACGTGTCAACGTCAAACTGGGACCAATTGCTAGAGGTATTAACACCACCAATAACTGTCAGGTTTCTTGTTCGTGGTGCGATCTCAGTAAAAGGAACGACAATCACGATCCGTGGCAACAAGGCCAGTGCAGCATTCCGTACTGGGAGTTTAAACCAACAAAGCAACCAAGACTGCCGGCGATATCGACCGTGTTACAAGATGGTTCCGATGAGACTAATATCCTCGTTGTTTATGTCGACATGTGCTCGCCGGGTGCACAACAAAGGGCAAGCTTTATCCCAGCCATTCCTAGTCACTACAGAGCTTTTGCGATGATGATGTTGCCTGTATATGATGCACGGAGGACTCCCTATGTAAAGTCGCTGCCTTACAGTAATATTCTCGGAGCCCAGAGAGCAGGCTATGCTGGTGTCTTGCTATTTGATATTGATCTCTATTGGATGCCTGTACGTTAGTGTGCAGTATCAGAGAATTCAAGTGACAAATACATGTCAGAGAAAATTTTCATTCCTGTTCTTTATGGAACAAGCTGCTCTCTTGAACCTTCCTGTTGTTATGGAAAAAGCCTATCTGTTGATATGAGAATTGTGACCTCAAAAAATCTGAACTTTTTGCCAGCAAAGATAATGGTTACAACAAAGAGCAACAAATTTGAAGGGTTCAGAGAATATTTCAAGTTTCAAGTTTCAAGTTTCAAGTTTCAAGTTTATTTCAGACATATTTACATACATACTGATTTATAATTACACGCTCCCGCAAATAGCAACGCTAATCGAGGCGGGATTGTGTTTTTAAAGAAAAAGAAATATAAAGGAAGTACAAATTAAATTAGAGTAATGATAAAAAATGCAGGTCACAAGGGTAGAAAATGGTAACAACTTTTACAGGCTTAGGATAACATAAAGAAAACAATATAACTAATTACATAAAGAAAACAATTTAACTAAATACAAAACATATTTAAGGCGACTGTACAATTGGTTGCCTATCGGACCCATAATAACTCTGATTTGGCTCATAAAATCAAGACGATCGAGACGACAGTCTGAAGAATCCGAACCGGAAGAAACTCAGCCGGATACAGATATTAATGCCTTAACCGCCATAGACGGAGGTCTTGAAAGTGAAAGTTCACTTTTTTTTCGCGAAACAGAAACTCGTAGCTCTTATGGGCAGCTTGGATACACGACAAACGAAAGAGCAACTTTAAGAGGCCAGCTTACGTCCTTAGTAAAGACAGTCGGTAGACTCACCATCTGTCTTTTGTGGACTGTGGCATGTTTGGTGTTTCCACTTCCTCTCGGCATTTCAGCTGGGGGACTGTCTTTTATCAGGCTTGATGAAAACGATCCTGAAGACTTTGTGAACTCGTCGTTCATTGGATGGATGATACTCAAGCAACGGGGAGGTTATAACTTAGCATCAAATATACAAAACAATTTAGGCATGGTTATGAATGGCATTTTGCTGCTATGGAGCCCGTTACAAGTGACTTTTTTCCTCAAATATAGCCAAGTGAAATGCCGTAACAGCTGGAATCTTCAAAACAACATTTCCAAGATCCTAAGAGGCTCTTGGTTCAAAACAGGTGCCTTTTTGTTATTCTTAGGGTCGATAACACCTTACTGCGTGAGTACAGGCCAACTTGTTGTTATTATCCCGTACACACTTCTAAAAAGTCTGATGAGTGCTGCAAATATCATTTTCCTTCTTATTCTAAATAAGCATAGTCAGCTCACACTGTTTGTTTTCTATGTCAGTGTGTGTATGATTTGTGCTCATATCGAAAGTGGCGTGATTGTCATCATATATTTTATGCTTAACTCACTCGGGTCATTTGACAACCTCAAAATAACTGCTTTACGCACTCTTGAAATCTCGGCAGCTTTAGGGTTTAGTTTCCAGACTTCAATGCACATTATTCACAAGTTGAGAAAGCAACAGGAGTGCTTGTTTACAAGGCTGTCAGAAAACTGAAATTTAAAAGTTGATTTTAATAGAACTTTTGAAAAGTCAGCCTCTGCAAAATTTCCCGATTTTATGAACTTATATGCACATCTCGATCTGTGTACAAGGATTGAATAGAAATATAACACAGATTAAGAGCAATAAGCAAAACGATATCGCTGCTGGTTATATAGAGGGATGCTTTAAAATAAGTATGTAGTGGATCGATATGTGATGATGATATGATGGCAAGTCGCTCTGCTGGCCTAAGTTACGCTAAATTTTCTTTCGCAAGTACGATATTGATTGAACAACGGTTAGCGAAAAGATTATATTTCTTCTGCTGTTAAAGTTCACCACGGCGTGGTTTTAATGAATATGTTATTTAATACGACAAAGTTTTACTTTACTGAACTCTCGATACAGATAGTTGAAAGGGTGGCACAATTATATTTTTTGAGAACGGTTTATAAGCGTTTCGTTTCTGCAGTCAATGCTTATTTGTTTGTATTTTTTGCAGCTTTTCCACCTGGGTTTGCATGTTAATTAAGTGGCCAAATATTAAGTAAGAAAACCACAACCACTAAATGTAAATTGTTTTGCTTTTCAACTGTTCATTTTTTTCCCTCTTAAATCAAAACTTAAAAGGTTCTAAACAGTACACTATGATAATAATGACATTTTCAAGAGCATGTGCGACCTAATATGCATTATAAAACCTCCGTTACTAATTAATTGGTTCGAAACTATCGTGCTTTGGTTTGAATTATTCAGTTTTTTTCTTGAGTCTAAACTTACATGGTCCTTAATCATATAACATATTTTTAAGAAGGGCTTCACCAAAACAAAACCACCAGCCTTAACGAAATGCATTGTGGTAACTTGTCGAGGGTATAAATGCCACAGATAATAACAATTTGAAAGCAAAGTAGATAACAGATATTTCAGAGAGGAAAACAAGATAGTTTTATAGTTTATAACCTTCTAATAGAAATGTTTTAGGGATTCGGAATTAAAAACGCCGGATCCAAAATATCGCCAAAAATGTGTATTCATAGTGTAAAGGCATAAGGCATATAACGCGTCGTTTGAAAAATGTAGGAACAAAAATCTATTTGTATTGACTGAAAGCAATAAAACTTGTGAGACTTCAACAAGTTCTTTCACGTTCATTTGTTTGAATTCCTTCGTTGCTTTACAAAGCCTGTCTTACATTGTCACCCAGACTCGATTTCAAGTCAGTTCTGAAACAATTAAGCATATAGCCGGTTAGATGATTTATCTTTATTTGTGACGACTTCTAGAACGCAGAGAACGTAAGCCACTTTGAAAAAAAGGTATTTTGAATGGGAAAAGAAAAACACAAATGACCTTGTTGTTGTACTGACACTGGAAAGTTTCAGAAGAGACATACCTTGCCTAATAAGAAGTGTTGCATAACATCAACTCACCATAAACGCCAGCAGAGTTTAGCTGTTACAAGCATTTATAGCAAAGATGGAAATATTGTTTTGGATTTGATTAAACATCAACGGGGGTAGTTTTTTCTGAGTTCGGGAAAAATTGGGCGCTGGTATACTTCCTTAAATTTTATAATTCCGGAAACTAGTCTTAAAAAATTAGAAACGCTTTTTACCCGTTTTCGAAATTTTTTCGAATACCTCCAAAGATTTTCCGTAATTTTTTAAAAATCCTAAAAACGCCTTAGAATGAGATACCCAAATGTTTCCAAGGATTGAAAAAGTTGTCATACTCGACGTACGCTGGTGATAAATAAAAAGGGTTTCCTGTGTCCGTTCCGCTAAAAAAAAAAGAGTTTTACCCTCGATTTCATATAATCGCATGGTTCCTCGTAAAATTTAAGATTATTTTTACTTGTGTTTTCACTTTTTTTCCAAATTTTGTAAAAAAATTGAAGATGAAAACTCTCGTGAAATGAATCCAAAAATTTTCCTGCCCCATGCGATTTCTTATAAACAGCTAAAGGTAAGAAAAAACAAAACTAACCGTGTTCATTAGAATACATAACATACTTGAATTTTGAAGAAAAGAAAATATTTTGTCTTAGATCCTCTCTTTTGAAATCCAATTTTTGGTAAAACAAATATAGATGAAGTTGAAAGAATCATTCTTTACTTTAAATGAAATTTTTTCAAGACGCTTAACTGAATGTTCAGCGTCTAATGAGAAATCAGAATCATACATATTCAACAGTTAGCGTTAGAATGAAAGACAGCAAAAAATCTTTCTTCTTCCCTATGCAGGCCGTTTAAAAGACATTTAACACTAACTTCGCTATCAATCTTTAACCCACATTCCTGTTTCTAAGGCCTGGGACAAACGTCGAACTTTTCATGAGTCGAACTAAGTTGAGCAATTAAGTGCATGATAAGTTCGTCGTCTGCCCCGATTAAGTTCGACAGATTCTATTTGGATCGACTGACACGTTCTGTCCATCTGCTTGAGACGGGATAGAACGTGTTCTTATTTGGTTCGTCTAATTAAGTTCGACGTTTGACCTGAGTACTCTCAACAATTGATTTGGGTCGACGCGAACTACAATTTAGTTCGACTCATGAAAAATTCGACGTTTGTCCCAGACCTAACCTTACAGAGACTGATTAAAGCTATAATTTTGAAATTAACAAGGCGTTCTATGAAAAATCTAAACAGTGCATTTTCATGGACCATAAACCTTTCCCGAGAAAAAAATAACTGCTCGAAGTTTGATTTAACTAGGGTCTAGTTAAAGTTAACCAGACTTCGAACAACCCAGCCCTTGTTTAAAAAACAGGATGAATAACACCAATCAATTCTACTCTTGAAGACAAGCAAAATGAATGGTCACTTTATAGGGTTTCATCAACTGGTTCAAAAGTTAGGATGAATAACACCAATCTTTACTACTCTTCAAGACAAACAAAATGATCAGTCACTCCACATGGATTCATAAACTCGTAGATAGAGATGGCTGGTGGTTTCGGCTGTTCCAATTTCAAGGATCAGTGTACAAGGTCGGCATCGGTGATGCGAGATAAAATCAAAAGCATCCCACTATCCTTAATTAACTATTACTTCAAAATGGACATCATGATATCACACCAATTAAGGTGGAAAAGGTCTCGGTCACCCGCGTAGATATTCTTTAACTGTTTGAGTCGGGTTAAAACTTAAGAGCGCAGTGGCTTCAGAAGAATTGTTTTAGTAAGTCAGAGTAGAACTTTTCCGACTGTCAGGGCCGAGAATATTTATCGATAAATTTGTAAAAAAAACACGACTCATTACAGTATTCTGGTCTGTAAGCCACACATATTACAAAATAGCTCTTAATTTCTTTAGTTGTAATTTTATTCAAAGCTAATCAAGAGTTGATTCGCAAATACTTGATAAATTCTTTAGACATTTAAGCTTCCGTGATGGTATATATACTCCTCCTCCAGTAAGCTTAGTTTGTATCCTTCGATTTCACAACCTTGGCGTTTGTCACACTTGTAATGGTTTCAGCCACGACTCTGAAACAGCCAAGATGCATCAACTCACATGACTGTTTGCAAGAATATTTATGCAAGCTCGAGCAATAGGCGATTTGCACTAACGGGTCACGTGACCCTTTGGCTGGCAAGCGGGCTCGAGTGACTTGCCAGCCAAGATTGCGATCGAGTCAAACACTACCGGAAAAACCTGGGCAGGGTTTAACCATCTTCATGAATTATTTATATATATATCAATGAAGTCAACGAATTCAAGCATTTAAGGTATTTTTGATTGATCCTCACAACCAAGAAACATTCTTTGGGTATCTTTTTAAAGTTGTTTTAAACGCTTTCACTTGTTGCGAGTTGAAGTATTTTGACCTTGGATTGACCTTCATTTTGTTGTTAAATGGATTACTTTGCTAGTTTTTTCTACCAAACTTGTCATTTTCCCGAAAACAATTGAAGTTTTTTTCAATAATATCATTTTTAGCTTTTCGGAAGCCGTAGAAAGGATTGTCATGTAAGAAAACGGCAGCCGACATTTACCTTTCGTCTGTCATATTTACGAAAGTTCGTTCCATGCCGGGTCTGGATCCCGATCATACAAACAAGGTTTTCTCGGTTGTGATATTTGTCATTTATGTAATTATATTGGCCGAAACATTGCTAAAATTTCAGAGATCAGAATTAAATTTTCAAACAATTTTTCTGAAGTCTGTGCAACGATACCAATTATCAAAAGTGTTCTTTGACAGCTTTTCGAGAACATTTGCTGTTATTGCTAAGCTTTGTTTACACTCAATAGTAACATACTTATCACTTTGAAATTGTCATCGCGAGGCTTAGCAACTCCCTTTTTGCCTTTTAGATACATAATAAATAATATTTGAATAAAAAATTAAAGAAAGCCGGCAAATGGAGTGAAACTAACATTTTTAGCGGCTGGTAGTTTGACCTTGGCTGCAAAAACTTCGAAAAGTAGTAGTAATATAAACTATGTTCGGACCTCTGGCTTTCTCCAAAACTGTACCGTCGAAACTTTTTTGATCTAAAAACCATCTCTTCGGCTTCTGATAAGCTTCCAAAATTGAATTAGTGAAACAACCGCCGAACGTTGTTTTCAGGGGAAAACATAATATTTATAAACAACAAGTTGAAGGTCAATCCAAGGTCAAAATGCTGCAACTCGCAACGAGTGACTTCATTTAAAACAACTTTAAAAGAAGACCTTGAAATGTTTCTTGGGCTGTGAGGGTCACTCAGACTTATCTTTAATGCTTGAAAATGTTAAATTCGTTGAAATATATGAACAATTCATGAAGATGGGTAAATACTGATCTTGTTTTTACGACAATGTTTGACTCGGCAGCCAACTTGGCTGGCAAGTCACTCGGGCCCGCTTGCCAGCCAAAAGGTCACATGACCTGTTAGTGCAAATCGCCTATCGGTTTTTTTGATCATTTTACTTTAATAAAAAATTTTGTTGCTTGATGTTGAATGCAGGTTGTCGAGCGAGCACTTTTTGTGTATGCCAAGTTAAACCCTGGTATAGCATATGTACAGGTACTGTTTGAGCTTGATGCAGGATTTTGTAGTGTTACATGTCATCTCGAGCTGTTAAACAAAATTCAATAATAATAATCCTAGCTGTTCAATCAATCACTCACTTGCTGGTTCTTGAGTCAATTAGCACTGTCTACTCACCGAAAACAAAAAGGAGTTGCACTTGTTATATTAAATGCTTTGAAGTTTTATAGTCTTTACTTTTCAGTCCAATATATATAGGTTTTACAACCTACTTATAGGACTCAAAGCTTAAGGCCTAGGCAGTGTTCTAACTAGGCCAAAGTTAAAGGGCTGAATAATTACAATTATTGTATCCTGTTGTTTTTCCTGGCACTCTGTCTTTTTTTACAGCGCCCTGCCATTTTCAGAGCCTTGGCCTTACTATCATAAGGAAAATTATGGTCAAAATACAAAAATTTTTAAATTTTGACTTGAAATTTTTGCCAAGTTTTTCAGCATTTTGAAAGATCACTCAAAACAGTGTTATTCTGAGCCAAAATAAACACTTAGTGGTTTTAGTGTTTGTTGTCATACTACTTGCTTTGTATGAATTGTAACCCAATCAGCTAGCAGGCTGTGTAAATGTACCAGAAACAACAGCTCTAATGTTCTGCAACAGAGCGCCCTGTTTTTTCTTTTAGCTGGCTTGAGCATTGCTATTGCTTAACATTCTTATCTGACTGAGCTAACCAGCAGGTGGCAGAGTGGGTTTGGTTTTGCAAATTCCGGGCTCAAAATTAGCTATGTTAGACAAGTTGTAACAATTGTAGAACTGACAACTCATTTTACCAAAAGGAACTTTAATATACACGACGATGAGTGTAAAGTGGCTGAATATTCTACAGGAATTATTTGTGACTGGATTTTAATGCTTTCTGCCCCAGCCAACTTGTCAGCATCTAATTTCTCCTTACATAACACATACAAAACAAGTCATTTTGTAATGAGAAAATGTAAACTGATCAAACAAAGTGAACTATTGAAAGTACTGGGTTTGTTTGGAAAAAATTTGAATTTACCATGCATGATTGCAACTGGCTGGATGGAAAAGGTTAATATTATACTAAAAGAAGTTTCTAAACAAGATCAGCTACAATGGGATATTTTAGAGACTATAAAGAATGTTTAAAAAATATTGTTCAAATTGATAGTGTTCTGATATGTTCTCATTTTAGTAAGTTTAACAAGAGAGTAGTGTATAAATTTTCTTACCACAATTGCAGCCTCTTGATGTCACCAATAAAGAAAAACTTCTTCAACACCAGAAAATTTCACATCATTTTGTTTTATAGGGAATGAATGAAATTATGGGACCGTTGTACTATATCTTTGCAACAGATCCAAATTTAGAGTTTCAAGGTGTGTTAAAATTTCATAATTAAATACCATACAGTAATGATGATAACAAAAAATTAACAATAACAATACTTGATAATAACAATTTTGTGACAGTTTTTTTATAGTACTTTTAATAGTACCATGCAGTTAGAAATGATAAAAAATAATTATAATGATAAAACCGTATAAGGTATTTTACAATTATTAAAAAAAATCCATGATAATTATGATGTTAATTCATTATTATAATAGTATATATAATAATATTTATATATTAGATAGTTAACCATAATTATAAACTGTGAACAAATTTTTAAAAGAAAATGTTATATTTTTCTTTATTTTTAGAACACGCTGAAGCTGATTCGTTTTTCTGTTTTACACATTTGATGTCAGAGATTAGAGACAACTTCATAAAAACTTTAGATGATTCAGATTGTGGTATTGGTAAGTAAGACATTTGCAATGAGCCAAGAATAATATTGGCTACTGACTGCCTGGACTATTTTGGATTTGTTTTTGTTTGTCAGCATGTAAATTATTGAGTAAATAGAAAAATTATTTGATTCTTGAACTTCTGCCTTGTCTAAAGTTAAATGGTTAAAGTTGACAGGAGTTTTAAGAATTCCTTTTGATCTTCTCAGGAGGAATGATGAAGAATTTAATGAATCTGTTAAGAGATAGAGATTTACTTCTTTGGACAGCTATGGTGAGTATGTGTGAGACTGCTGTAGGAAAGTTTGTCATCACTTGGCTTGAATGGGGGCCCAACCTTTATGCACCTATCAATATAAAGCCTGGGAGAGGGGGGTGTGGGCAAGGGTGGGGATTTGTGTCTGTGACCTGAAATTTTTTTTAAAACGCCCCTGGGTCAGGCGAAATTGCCAAATTTAGTTCAAGGTCCCCACCCCGGGAACACAAAATACATCAGATCTCCCCTCCCCAGCCTGGGTAACAAGGCAGTTACAAAAGGTTCTGAAAATGAAACTTGGGTGTTATAAAAAAATTGTTAGCATTTTTTTAATATGTTTTCTAACACGGTGGAAAAAGAAAAAGGCAAGAACTTGTATTATCTTTGTGGAATTATTGATTGTTATTGAGCACACATAAGTTTCCTCTGCAAAAACCTGATTGCAACTTCCAGTTCACCATGCAACTGAATGAAAAAAATTCAAGAGCATCTTATGAATGCACCGTCAGGGCACAGGAAGTGATGTTCGGATGATTGAGGTCTTGTTCCAGTCACCTTGCAATGACATGGCCATTTGGTTCCCAGGCTTAAATTCAACTGCCCGCCCCCGAGGTTGACAACGATCAAACTGCCCTCCCCCCGGGAAGGCCAGTATCGTCAAATGCCCTGCCCAGGGGCCTAAAAATCGTGTCAAATGCCTGCCCTATGCCCGCACCCCCCCCCCCTTCCCGGACTTTACATTGATATGTGCATTACACAAGAATAATCTAACCAACAGCTTTTTGTTTAAAGTTCTCCATCTGTATAGAATGAGTCCAAGTTTAAGTTAACCTCTGAATTGATAGTGTTTGGAAATTTTTGATAGCAATTGTTGTCCCTATGTACAAATGGCAGCAATTTAAATATTTATTAGCCTTGTTTTTGAGCTAAACTTTCAAAAGAATATGTAGCCAAAAACTAGGCTAATATGGCTAATTTGAATGTAGACAAAAGACTTTTAAAATTGTTGGCATTTATGCATATGATCTATTAAATTATATTTACTTATTGGAACTTATTATATATATCTTTTTAATATGAGCACTCACTAATTACCAATAAAATTAATATTTCATTTAGCCACTTGCTTGAAATTTTTATATTAAGTGTCAGTATTTATATTGATAATAATTGTTTGATAAATGTAGATGTGTGTTTCTTTATGATTTTGAGAAAAAGTAATATGATTGAAATACCTTTTTCAACAACTTTTGTTAGACAGAGAATTAGAACTAGTAGCAGCAGATTAACAACACAGTGTTCGTATATAAGTTCTTTTATATTTTCTTATCTGAATACACTCTGGATTGAATTACTATAATTAAACAACTGGACTCGAGACTAACTGTAACAAACTAGCCATGGGCTTGTTAAAATGCAGTTTCGGCTAGTAGGTTTTGGGCTTTTACTAGCCAAAATGGCTAGTGAAAATTTCGGGCGTTTTGATAGGGGAAAGAAACCTGGCCAGTAGAAAATTGATTTTGGCTAGTGAAATCAAAGTTGTCAATAGCCACTAGGTTAGTGTGAAAAAAAATTAGTCTCAAACCCTGAACAACCTTTACATATAAGTTAAACAACAGAGATGTCATTACAAAGAAGACTAACTATTTTATTCTGCATAAAGCTGTTATATTGGTAATCTGGGCTGAATTTCAAAAGTTTGAGTTATACCCAGAGATCTTCTTTACAGGAAGAACAAGAAATGAAGCCACAGTTTTACAGTTTCAGGTGGTTAACACTGTTACTCTCTCAAGAATTTCCCCTGCCAGGTATAGATATAAAATGTTTAATTTATCGATCTTGCTGAAAATTCACAGTTTAATATGTAGGCACTTTTCATTTGGTCCAAATAAAGAGTAGGATCAGTTTCTACTTTGCCAATGTTGCGTGCAACAATTTCAATGGTGGCTACATGGTTCAGTTCTTCCATTGCATGCAATGTTGCACCATATAACCACAGCTTTAGAGGTAGTAATGATGATGATGATGACCAGTTACATTACTTATATCAACAGTGAAGATAATGATAATGATAAAAATAATGGTGTTAAATCTCTTCATGGGGGGTCAACTCTGACATGCATTTATTGACCAGAGTAAGTGTAAGAGAAACTGAGAAAGGCAAAACTTCCCCAAGTAGGACTCAAGCCCCAACATCCAGATCACATGACTTGCAATCTTACCACTGAGCTATCAAGACAACTACAGTAGTAGTTGGGTAAAATTGAACCAACCCAAGACATAAGTTTAGTCTAATTTCCTTTAATTGTAAACCTGGATCACCTTTTAGTCATGACAGGTTACTTAACCATCAGAAATATTATATGACAAAGGATGTAACTAGCAGAACAAATGCATGTTAAGATTTATTTAGAGGTTGGCTCTCGCATGTTGTAAATGATCAAATTTAAGTGTAGAGAAATGAATTATGTCAACTCTAGCCTGGGTAGTAACTTTTTCCCTAACTTTGCTTCCCAAGTTGAATAAGAGTTTCATTTTTCTAAGTAAAACTGGTGTATTTAGTTTATTTCATACATTACTAAATGTGTTTTAATTCAAAGTTTATTCAATGTTTTTTCCCTTAAACTTTGTTTTAGATGTGATCCGGGTTTGGGATTCCTTGTTCTCTGATCAAAACCGCTTTGAGTTTTTGACCTATGTCTGCTGTGCTATGCTGGTGTAAGTTTTTTAAATTATAAAATTATTTTCATTAGCTAGTTTTTTCACTCAGCAATCCATTTCCACTTCAAACTTCATTTCTTCAATTTAATTGTTTAGTTAAAAGTTCATGAATAAATTTTTTGTCTTTTTCATGTATTTGTTTTTTTGTTCAAAAAAGGAAATTCTTCGAAGGAAGTTTATAACCAATCACTCTTTAAGATCCTTGTTTGATGTGTGACTCTTTGTTCTTAAGTGAAGATTAAAGCAACATAACCAATTCCTTTTACTCTAAGCCTTCTCTTTTTTAGTAGCTTTTTGTTCTACTATGAGATTCGTATTTATTTTACTGAATTCTTGGTGTGCACTCAATTCCTAGAGACGTCAAAGACAAAACACGAAGCGGCCATGTTGGTGTTCTAAACAAAAGAAATCATCAAAATTCTTTTGTTCAAGGGAATCTACATGGCCGCTATGACGTCACGTGCACACCAAGAACACAGCTTAAAGAGAATGTTTTTCTGCAGGGAAGTAAGGGACCAGCTTTTAAAAGGAGATTTTGCAACAAGCATGAAACTGCTACAAGTAAGTAGCTGTTAACTGTAGTTATTATAGTTATTGTCGTTTTTACCACCATCATAGAACTGAATATTCATCACCATCAACACGTTCATCATCACCACTATCATCATCACCATCATCACCATCAACTTCATCATCAACATCACCATCAACATCATTTTCATCATCACCATCATCATCAACATCATTGTCATCACCACCACCATCAACATCAACATCATTGTCATCATCACTATCATCATTATGGTCATTACCATCAACATCATTGCTATCATAATCTTCATCATCACCATCATCGTTATCATCACTAACATCATTTTCATTATCACTCATCGTTATCATCACCAACATCATTTTCATCTTCACCATAATCATCATCATCATAATCATTATCACCATTATTGCCAACAAAATTGCCATCATCACCTTCACCAATATTATTATATTAAACGTATCACCATTGGTTGCAAACATAAGGAATTGAAGTTCTGTAACTAATTTATCTTTTACTAACATATTTAAAGTAAAAAATATTGATTTTGTTTTGCTGTCATTTCTAAAGTATTAGCTTCGAGACTTGAAACCCTGCCAACTACTGTTGACCTGCTCCTTCCGTTTCTGAACATCATTTTGTCTTAGCTTATTAATTTAACGTAGGTGTGGTCACGTGACCTCTTGCTGCAAAGAGCCTATTTGGGTGTAGGGGCTGTTAAAGGTGTGTCTTTCATCTCTCCCTGTCTATTGGTACTTTCTGTTTCTGCCAATTGAACTCCATTTCACATGTTTTTCTCTTTCAACTGTTCTTCCTCTTGTTTCTCACGAACGAGTCGACCCTCTCCCTTTTCCCTTCTGGTACCTATGTAAGCGCTGTTCTGGTAACGAACCTTGTTTCGTTCTAAACATATGTCCAATCTTTCTCCACCTCCGTGTATTTATGATTTACCTGAAAACATTAGATCTGTGCATAGTCTCTCCACATTTAAATCTCAGCTTATAATTAAGACTCATCTCTTTAAACTTGCTTTTAATTTATACTAGAATTTAATAATTGATAGTTTTAGTAATGGTTTATATGTTTTTGATTTATCTACTTAGTAAATTGTATTAGTTTGTAGTTAGTATTTACATATTAGTTTGTAGTTAGTATTTAGATCAATTCTATCATTAGTGACATAGTAGAACTTTATATGTACGAGCCCCTAGTTTTATATTAGTTTTCAGTTTTAAAATATTGTCAAGCGCTCAGAGCCTATGTAAAAGCGCTATATAAATGTGTATTATTATTAATTATTTATTTGTGTAGTAAATGAAGAAAATCTAGTGCATCTTATTTATTATTATTATGCTCAATATTTCCTGTCAGAACTACCCAGACATCGACATTCACACAGTGTTATTGAAGGCGACAGAGCTCAAGGAGCCAAAACCAAAGTTTGTAGACCCCAGTCCTCCACGGACGCAGAAACAACGAACAGGTTTCGGAATAATGAAGAAGAGATAGCGGCAGCTGATTGCAAAGATACCAGAGTAGATAAAACAAAATAATAAGAGTAAAAACTTTAGTGTACAGGTTTCCCTGTCTGTTTAAGCCACCAATTCATTGCATATAGTTGTTTGACAATTTGTTTCGTTGAAATTTTTAAAGATATTGACAATGTCTATAGCAGCCATGAATCACCACCCATCCCTACCCCTCTTCTCACCTCAAAGAGCACCAGTCGTATATGGTTTAATCGACTTATATCATCCAAAAACTTAAAGGAGGTGTACTATTAATGTTAAAACTGTATATGATACATTTCACTCACATTAGGACGTTTGAATTTCGAGAACTCAAAAATAATGAATCTTATGAAGAAGTATTGTGATTTTTATCAGTTCGTTAAGTAAAATGTAATTGAAGTCATTCGTTCATTTTTTTATTGAAGTCATTTGTTCATTATTCAATGACATTTGTAGTCTCACTGAAAATCAAATGACGAAACAAAAGGTGTAAGAAATTGAACAGAGAATCAAAATCGCCGTCGTAAAGAAAAAATGATACATAGAAGAAGGGGTGTAGTAAAGCAGGTGGAAATCTTGAGAAACCACGTGATAGCTTCGTGCTTGAGAAACCACGTGATAGCACCACGCCTGAGAAACCATCGTCAGTTATTGTTTCTCGAGAAGACTTTTGGTAGACAGCTTTGATTAAAACCCTTTTTACGCGGCTGCCAAATGCTCTAAACTTCTGTTAAGCCTATTTGGATTTAAAAGGATTTACGTAAAGAGAATACCAAATCGTACAAGTTTTTCCAAGAGCAGTCACTTTAGCATAGGCAAGCGTTAGTTGGTTGTGGTTCTTCAATGAAGCGAATTTTTGACCCAGGTTATCAATATTTCACTTCTCCTCACATGACACCTATTAATGAGATGTTTTGCAATGAGAAAATTAAAGTTGATCAAACAAGGTCAACAGTTAAAGATGAAAATAGATTTTCTCCTTAACTGGTTACATGAAAAATATGGAATCTAGTTGGGAGAATTTACCAACACATTGTTTATATATTTGGAGCTGAAAGGTTAAACCCAATTAGTGTAAACCGTAACAATTACGTAATTGCATGTTTATGTAATTGCAATAATTTTTTTGTGTAAATCGTGAAAACCATGTCAATAGAGAGTTTTAGGTCCGAGTTTAACCGCGGTTCGACGTTCAAACGTAACTTGATTTAGACTGGCGGTGGATTAAAGAAGTGTGCCTCCGGCCAACGAAATGGAGCCATTCTAGGTTTCATTTCCATATAAAAATACAAAAAAAAAAGTCAATCAGTGAAAATAAAAGTAATTCACGGTAACATTTGGTTCTCTAGCAGCGAAGAGCTATAAACTCGTATTACTTTTATTATTTCTTCTTGCAAATTTGAATCAGCAGCATGAACGTCAGTTGTTTTCAAGATCCAATAGGATTGATAAAATTTAGCATTTCGCTTAAATTTGTGCCCCTGTTAATAGATAAAGAATTGCTCCACAAGATTTCTGTATCATTACGTCGGATGAAATAAGAATCATCATACGCTAAAAGCTTTTAGGTAAATGACATACGTGAAAACCTACCTCTTCACGTTGAAAACGCGCGTCGAAAGCCTCAAACGTGGCGCGAAAGACTGGTCACATGACCTCCTGTGGTTTGCGGTTTGCAGATCCAAAACTCTCTAATGTTTTAAAATTCGTAACATAAATTCCTAGCAGTGTACTGTCACCCGACGTTTATTCACTGGTCTAGTGTAAGGTATACTGTTGTGTAAAAACATCGAGTACGCCCTCGTTATGTTTTGAAAATTGTTAAATATAATTAGATAAGATATATTTTTAGTTACACCTGATTTTAAAAATGGGTTAAATTTCATTGAAATTGTAAACAAATTCAAATCGTCATATCATTTTTGTATACCGAAAATTTTATAATAAAATTAAGTGTTGGTTTTATTTTGTATCTTGTGTTGTTTTTAATTGTTAGGTTTTGCGTTGTATTGTTTATTGTTATGACATATTTTTGAGTCGAGGTGTCGCCGGAGAACGGGCAATAGGACTCGAGGTTTGCCAACCGGGGCCTACGGTTTAATGACCTTGTCAAAGCAAAGGGCCGTAGGCAGCACTCGGGACTTCGAACCCGGGCCTCCCGCACGAAAGACTGGCACCTTACCAACTGGGCTAAACCAGGCGGCCGTTCAGCGTACACGCCCGGGGAACAGAAGGTTGGGAGGGAGGGGGGGGGGGGTCTACTCGCCCGTGGGAGGGAGATACACTTTGTAGCAAATTACTGTGCCTGTACCCCTTCCCTCAACAGAAATGTAATCGGGTGTTGAGAACCGTGCGACTTGGATAAGCAGAAATGTGTGAAATCGTTAAATTTTATCCATTAAATTAATTTCGCAAATCTGATTGGTCGAGCGATTTTCTTCTCCAAAAAATTATGGAAATACGTCAGACCGGCTTTTTTAAGCTTTCTAGTGCCAGTGCTCTTTTCCCCGTATTTTGGCCGAGTTTAAGGAAAACCAACGTGGGGAACGGTAGCTCTAGTTATGCGGACCATAGACATAACATATTGACAAGTTTGTAGTTTTGATATGGCTGAAGCAGGAACGGCTAGCCGAATTGCGCGAACTGCAGTAAGGTCAGAATTTAGCAGGTAGAATTATTCGATCATGTTACACCGGTTTTAAGAGAGTTGAAGTGGCTCCCCGTGAAAATTTACGTTGCAATAAACACTTGGGGTCCTAGCTTTAAATGGGTTAACGGGATAGCCCCTATTTGTCTTTGTGAGAGATTTAAGACGCGTGCATCCGTACATGATTGTATGTATACGGTTTACACGCCTTAATGAATTTTGTTTAAAAAGGTTAGCTTAGTGCATTTAACAGATTTGGTTTTTTATTTGTCGATATTTTAATTTCTTTAAAAGCCATCGACGAAAAACTAACAAATTTATTACTGTATTTATTACTATTATTGTTTCTGTTATCATCATTGATATAATTATTATTAATATTTTTATTATTATTATTATTATCATTATTATTGTTATCATCGTGTTGACTTTAATTAATTGTGTTTTTATTTAAATAAAACAAGTTATTTGGAACAAACGACCATTGATAAGCTCTGTTTAACTACCCGTGTCATTCTTATGAAAGTAAAACTATTTGTTTAAAACTGAATTCTCCATGTAAAACATTTTTAAAAAATTTTTGGCTATAAATGTTATAAGATATGTTAAAATAACAAACGTTTATTCTACATTTATTCCCAAGAAGAATTACTTAATAGCTTTTGTCAAAATATGTATTTAAATGTGATCTCGTGAACCACAATTCTTTAAACCTGATGATGGTCAGGTCGACCGAAAACGTTTGTTATTTTAAAATATCTTATAACATTTATAGCCAAAATTTTTTTAAAACTATTTGATATTAATTTTTCAATCACTTAGAAGCTTAGATCTTGGTGAGCTGATGTACTTCGGTAACCAGACTAGGCAAACGGTTTCTACATTTGCTAAGAGCCAGCCGGAAGCGTTGTCACTAATCACGTGTTTGTTTTTAAAATAGCAACACCGGAAATGCATGAATTTGACAGTGCAATGGTGCATCAGATCCCAGTGGGAGTTGGCACCCTTCGTTTCTTGAAAATTCGACAAAACGCAATTGCTGTGTAAGCCAGCACATCTTGTGGGGGGGGGGGGGGGGGGGC
>JAOBAT010061019.1:0-25414 GCA_026413305.1 Hydrozoanthus tunicans | reverse complement strand
CTCCGTCTTTTCTAAATATTTTTGTTGCTACTTATAACTTATATCTTAAATGACTGAAACGATGAGAATGAGTTTAGGTTGGTTAGAAAATTAAACAAACCTTTTTTCCAAAGAGTGCGTAAGTCGGCTCGAGGACAGAAATAAACAAACTTGCTACAAAGGAACACTCCACTGAAAAACGATAAAAATATGTGTTATAGCATAATGAACTTTAGTTGGGCTATTCAGGCCTAAAATTTTGCTTTAAAAAGAAAAAAAAATTTACTGAGCAAGGAGAGTGTCTCCAAAAACGTTTTTCAAGAACAATTCTTTTTTTTTTCTTTTTAAAGCAAGATTTTAGGCCTGAATGGCACAAACTAAAGGTTATTATCATATCTTTTACGGCCTACAAAAGAAATTAAGACTTTTAAAACTTTTACAAGAACATTCGACTATGTGTTATAATACGTTGTATTATAGTCTGATAAAAATGTTGAAATCAAGTTTTACAACCAATGTTTAAAGCAAGTAAATTAAATTGTTTGAGAGGAAAAGCTTACTCTTGAATGTGAGGGGCAGCTTGTTGACTTCAATTTTATTAATTGTTGGTCAGGTCAGCCAGTTTGGTTACAAACCTAAGTGTGGCTATAATCATTATTAATAATGAAGGGCGGGGCTGAACTCCAAAAGACCTGCTCATTCAGAGTCAGGCTAAACCGTTTCCATGTTAACAGAAATGTCAAATAGCATGTTTTTCTAGAACTAGTTGTCTTTACAGTAGTATTCCAATCCTTCTGAGTTTGGCCTACCTCCAATTAATACTTTAGGATTTTTCAAAAGATTTATTGTCGTCCGCCACAATCCAACCTCTCTGTTTTCAGACCCTGGAAACAAAATCAGTACAGAATAGAACAATATTACTTAAAGGAACTAACCCCTTTAAACTTTGTTGGTCTCAAAAACATTTTTTATAAAATCTTTGTCGATAGCAGCAGCTCAACATTTATAAGGTTGTGCACAAACCGATATCTAGCGCCAGCAACTTAGCAATGGACAAGAAAGGGACTGGCACTAATACCAAAATACGTCACATTTCAAAATGACGACGCACAGGAAATAAAAACAGCGGAAATGATCAAATTAATTTACCTCGCGTTGGATTTATGTGCAAAATAACTAAATTTGAGCTGCTTATTTAGAAACAGATTTATTAAATGTTTACATGTTATACAGTGAAAGGTTCCTTTAAACCCTTATTTGCCCCGACTGTCAAAAAAAAACAGCGGAACTTTATACTATAACGAATATGATAATTCTAAACAATAAAACCCCTTTCCGTGTTTTTAAGAAAGACTAAGATTTTGGTAAGACAGTCATCTGGTAACCTGAGAAGCTGGCGGTCGAATAGTTTGAAAATACGGGTACACTTTTACCGGGCTACTGCGCGCCCACATAAAGGGGAAGTGAACCCTAAAATTAATTTTTGTCAAAAAAAATCTTTAACTGAGTGTGACTTTCCTAGAAATTTGAGTTTAAAAAATGTTACTTGCCGCATTGTACCGACGGCTCAGAAATAGGGGTTATGCGGAGAGAGGGTGAGGCTATGACGTCAGATATGATTAAGAGTTGGCCCGGAATAAAAAAATTCTTCATTTGTGTGAGATATCGCACACGACGTAAGTTGTGGCTTTCACTTTTCACTGTGTAAGCGAGCTTATGACAACAAAAACGGTTCAAGTGCTCGCTCGTTCCCCATAACCTTCCCCATAACCTTCCCCGTTACCTTCGTTTACCGCTGACAAGTCGACGAGCGCCCACGCTCAAGGACCCTAAAAGACCCGAAACACTTACATACAAACTAGAACTTCTCGGAAAATCAGCGCGACACAAAAAACCAAAAAAACTTTAAGATATTTTCTCAACACCATGACGGATTTCATTTAAAAATATTGACTTTAGAGTTCAGTTCCCCTTTAAGATCCGTCGAAACACTAGAATACTTCGTTATGAAAGAAAGATTTGAAAAAGTTGTTTTTTCAACGACATCTCTCCTACTACTGCTCTATCTTTTTGATTCTTAAGACAACTATATTCAAGTAAACGCTAACTCAATTGAAGCAGCTCACTTGATTGCAAACTCGATAGAACTTGTTGCACCTAACAACAAGTTGATTTTTCACATTTGCAACAAATCTTAAGTATAATTTTTAACGTTATTAAATAAGCTAAGCATTAATGGTGCTCTGTTTATTTTAACAAATACCTTCGAACTTTGAATCCCATATCAACACCAGGATAAGAATAGCTACCGCCAGAACAAGCAACCCAATTACAGTGGTTGGAAATACAAAACCGCCAACCTGCAAAAAGACGTTACGTTAAGGGGGGTTGTTTTAATCCCTTTTCTTCTAAGGTTTCCCTAAAGAATGCCTACACAGATTTAAACTTTTTTTTAGTGGTGTAGAATATGAGGAAGTAGGGCATGAGGAAATAGGGTATGAGGAAGGAAGTTATGAGGAAGGAGGTAATGAGGAAATAGGGTATGAGAAAGTAGGGTAAGAGGAAGGAGAGTATGAGGAAGTAGGGTATGAGGAAGGAGGGTATGAGGAAGGAGGGTATGAGGAAGGAGGGTATGAGGGAGGAGGGTATGAGGAAGGAGGGTATGAGAAAGTAGGGTATGAGGAAGAAAGGTAAAAGGAAGAAGGGTATGAGGAAGGAGGGTATGAGGAAGGAGGGTATGAGAAAGTAGGGTGTGAAGAAGGAAAGTGTCAGGAAGGAAGGTATGAAGAAGGAGAGTATGAGGAAGTCGGGTACGAGGGAGGAGGTTGTAAGGAAGAGGTTATGAGGAAGAAGGTTATGAAGAATGATAGTATGAGGAAAAGAGTATGATAAAGAAGGGTATGATAAATGAAGGTACGGGTAAGTGGGCTAGGGAGGAAATTAAGGAAGTTGTTAAAACACTTGTTTGATTTCGCCAATCTAGACGTAATAAGCACAAGCAACGTAAGCGCATGAATTACTTGGCGATAACTGCTGCTCAAGATAAAACTTGGTTGGACTATATATTGGTATAATAAAATATAATTAACGATAAAAGAAAAACAACTTCTTAGCCTTATCAAAGAGACACCCTACCTGATACAAAGCTCCATTCAGGGCCGGAAGGGCTGCCAAACCTAGTCCAGTGAAAATCTGAACGATTCCCTGCATTAGAAAATGGCAAGAACACTTTAATGCATCCACGTTTGCTTGCCCCATTTTAGCTGTTGACGTCTGAGAAACAATAAGTTTGCATTCTGATTAAAATGTCAAGCTCATAACCCTTACTAGCGTGACCTCGAGGTGATCTCAGTTCAAATGCACTATTTATCACAACTGCCTTGACAGGATATCAGTTCAAAAGTACAATCTATCACGTGTACCTTGATGGGATCTCAGTTCAAACGTACAGTCTATCGCGTGTACTAGTGTCTGCACTGGTTTGCTAAATGTCTACCAAGTATCAATTAACTGTTAGACACCTACAAACGCAACTGCATGGCTTGAAGTAAATTCTTGACCCAACATTCCAAGCAGAGCGATGATAGAAGGACGAAAGCCGATGGCCGTCAGAACTCTAAAAGTGAAACACCACGCCGCAAAAGGAATCCCAGGAGGTAAAAATATGGCAAACCTGGAGATGATATCTTTATCAGTTAGGATGCAAGTGGCACGGTTGGTAAGTATTAAAGACACCAAAGAACTGTTGTTAATGTAGAGAAAGTGGTGAGTTTACGTGTTAGGAAGAGATTAATAGGTAAATAGGTAGGTTAAATAGGTAAATAACAAGGAAGATAGATAAAGAGGTAGGTAAGTTGGTAGGTAGGTAGACAGGTAGGTAGGTAGGTAGGTAGATAGGTAGGTAAGATGGAAGATAGACAAGTAGGTAGGTAGGCAAATAGAAAGATAGGTAGTTAATTTGGTAAAAAGGTTAATAGGTAAATAAGTAGGTAGTTAGTTAGGTTGGAATCTAGGTAGGTACTTAAATAGGTACAAAGGTAGGAAAGAAAGAAGACAGATAAATAGGTAGATTAAATAACGTAAGTAGGTAGGTAGTTTTAACTACTTAGTTAGGTAGTTAGGTTGGTATCTAGGTAGGTACTTGAATATATAGATAGATAGGTTAATAGGTAGGAAAGAAAGCAGGCAGATAAATAGGTAGGTTAAATTATGTAAGTAGGTAGAAAGTTAAGTAGGTAGTTGGTTAAGGAGGTAGACAGGTAAGTAGGTAGTTAGGTTGGTATCTAGGTAGGTACTTAAGTAGGTAGATAGGTAGGTAGATAGGTAGGTAAATTGGTAGGAAAGAAGGTAGATAGATAAATAGATAGTTCAAGCTAGGTAAGTAAGTAGGTAGGTAAGTAGATAGACAGGTAGAAAATTGGGTAAGGAAATAGATAGGTAAATAGGTAGGCAGTTAAGTAGTTCGGTATCTAAGTAGGTACTTTTAAGTAGGCAAATAGACAGTTGGTAGGAAAGAAGGTAGATAGATAAATAGATGGTTCAAACTAGGTAAGTAAGTAGTTAGGTACGTAAATAAATAGGTAGTTAATTGGGTAAGGAGATAGATAGGTAAATAGGTAAGAAAGAAGGCGTGAAGACAAATAGGTAGATTAAGTTACTGTAGGTAGGTAGACCTGTGAGAGGATAAAAATGGATATATAAATATATATATGTATATATACTTAGATAAGAAGATAGGTAGTTAGGTAGGTTGGTAGCTATTGAGGTGGAAAATTTTTGCACAAAGGGTGTTTGTTTCTCTGTGACGGCAGGTTGAGACGAGTTCGTTTCTACTGTTCATTGAGCTAATTTCTGGGTGGCAGATAATTAGATATTTTTCATGAGGACACTGATTACATCTTTTAGACTTGTTGGAATATGGTTTACATGTTTTCAGAATTTTTTAGGTGACTGAGTGATTTACATTGAGATAGGTAGAAAAATAGATAGAAAGATTGTTTTTAAATTTTTAGTTTTAAACTGCTATATTCGCATGACCTCAAGGTTTTGCAGGTATAAAGCTTTTTCATCGTCACAAAACAAGGGGAAAAAAGAAGAGAGTGTTACAACTTGAAAACAAGCTACAATATGCTAATTACAAATATTTAAACAATGGTACGGTATAACAACAAAAGTATCAATTGGTATAGTGAAATCGTGTTAAGTAATAGTGGTTCGTTTTATGATGTATTTGTCATACTGTCCAGTAACTAAAAGCACTTAGATAAAAAGTTACCAAGTAATTTTAATATAATTTTGACGTTTTTGTGGACAACAACTCCTGAAGATTGTCAATGATAAGTTTTGAATTTTTTCTTTTAACTTTATCGTAAAATTGGTTGCAAAAATTGTCGTACGATGTACATTTAACTATCACGTGTTCTTTGTTTCAGTTAAGTTAAGAGGGAAAAAAACATATTCTATCAATAATTACTGTTAAAGTGTATCTACTTGGTTCAATAGCTTTAGCGCGGTAAACTAACAGGGCACAGCGTTGTCCTCATTTTGGATTCGTGATCGAGCGGAATTGGGTGCGAGAGCAAAAGACCATCGACAAAGCGTGGCAGGAAGTCGTGCTGTGCAATGAGCGGATGTTGAAAAACCCTAGTTCTCGGGCAGGCTGTTCTTCTCGTCTCTCCACCTTTCCCCCACGAAGGAGGGAGGGGGGGGGGAATACTCCAATACAGTTTAGGAGGGGTTGGGCCGCCGGGTTTGCGAAAGTCCTGGGTATAAAGCGCTCAAGTGTTCTGGAGTTAAGTGTTTTGTTATTTACAATTTTTATATCCTCACAGCGATCGCGTTAAACATGACCCTATTCTAGACCAAATTTCCATTACACTAGACCCTATCCCAGAGTAAATGGCTTGAAAACCACGCCCTTTCCAGCGGCATATACCCGTATTGGCAATATAAGGTAGTAACCCCCATCCTCCCCTCCGACCCCCCGCTTCCCCCTCCTTTCTGTTTCTTGCTTGCTTCCAATGCTTCTCGACCACGAAACCCAACTACGTCATTTCTTGTGAGTTTTTTTGCGCTAAAGAATATCCAACCGCCTGTCGACAGGCTATCGCTTACCCAAAACATGCCTGTGATGCTGCAGCGACTAGAAGGCCACCAATGATCTGAGGTTTCGGGTTAAACTTATTGAGCTGTCAAATATAGTTATAATAGGATATCACTTGTCTTTCAAAACCAGTACCAAGCAAGCTGATACACACACCATCCTACAGTATATAGTCTATAGAGAAAGGATTTTAATTGGCTGCTCGGAGATACGAACTTTATCTGAATGAGCAAACTGTGCGCGATGAAGATATGAGTTTTAGTAAAAGAAAATACCTTGGTAATTCATCAGAATATATACAAGAAGCCTCGTTTTTAAGGCTATTATTGCAAAAAAACCTATAACTAGCTCTGAAAGTAAGACACTTTCTTCTCATTTCAGATTTTTATCACCTGACAATCGCCGTAGCTTTGTTAAATTCTTTACATTTTTACGTTCTCCCGAAATTCTCGGTCGGAAAGTCGATGTGTCCACAGCTCTTTGTCTGTTTTTCAAATTTAAATAAGTCTATACCGATATAAGTGAACATCTTTTTTTGCGTGTTCTTATTGGTTCCTGAACAGTAAATATCAAAGGATATTTACTGTTTTGAGAAAGCTGTCAAAATGGATGTAGGTTTTTAAAGTAAGATGAAAATTGTTTTACCCCGAAATTTCAAGAAAAAAGTACGACGTTTAAAGTGAGGGTGCTTTTGTTACTTGCGTTTAAAACTGTTAATCTGATAAATATGGTTCAAACCTGATATTTACCAACTCTCATTTGAATTCATTCGACTAATTTGGCATACAATAATTTGCTTATTATCAGCTGACAATGAAAGTGAAACCAAAACGTAACATAAATCAATTTCATGTAAAACCAGTTGATATCTTCTTCTTCACAATTTCGACCACGATTACGACCTAGACTACGGCTTGGAGTACAACCAAGACGACTAATGATGGTAATGGTGATGATGATGTTGATGATGATGATGATAATGACGAAGATTGTGATGATGACGGTGATGATGGTGATGTTGAAGATGATGACGATAATGATGATGGTGGCGATGATGATGATGATGACGATGATGATGATAAAGTGGTATGGTGATGATGATGGTGATGATGATTGTTATTATGATGATGATGACGATGATTAGGATGATAATGATGATAACGACGGTAATGATTATGATGATGACGATGATTTTGATAATGATGATGATGGTGATGGTGACGATGATGATGATGGTGATGTAGATGATGATGATGGTGATGATAATGAAAATGATAATGATGATGATGGTGATCATTGTGATGATGATGATGATGATGATGATGGTGATGATGGGCACAATGATGATGATGATGAAAATGATGATGATGATGATGATGGAGATGGTTTTAATGGAAATGATGATGATGACGATGATGATGATGTTGATGATGACGGTGATGATGATGATGATGGTGGTGATGATGATGATTTTGATGATGATGATGATGTAATGTTGATGATGAGGAGGAGGAGGAGGATGATGACAGTGATGATGATGATGATGGTGGTGTTGATGATATCGATTATAACGTTAATAAGGATGATGATTGAATGGCAATAGGAGAACGTACCGTATATGTGAAAACGTTAATAAAAAACACATTAGTAAGAGGTGCTATGCTGAATATGAATCCGATAACCGCCTTGTTTAATCCCATTTCTACACCCTGCAACCAAAAAAGAAAGTGAGTTGTTTGTCTTTGGAGGCAAGAGCGCTAGCCACTCGGCCATCCTTCAACGTTCTTATAAGAAAAGGAGAGTGTGTTGCAACAAAAGAGTCCGGACCAAAGCAGCCATCCAACTTCAAAAGTGTATTGAACCCTTTCAGTCCCAACCAGTTTATCAACATCTAACTTCTCCTTACATAATTCAAACATACCAAAACATTTGGTAACGAGAACATGGAAAAGGGTCAGATAAAACGAACTATTGAAGATAAAATGGTAAATTTTCCGAAACTTTTTCAAACGAAAGTATGTGCTCTTAAGTTACAAAGAGTTTACCAATACAACTTAGATTGAAAAATAAAACTGGTGAGCTAGCTGTAAGCTCAATGGTCGGGTTCGTATGAACGGAGAGATATGAAAGTTAATTCCAATATTCCATTTCAGAACTACGCCCCACTGCGAACAAACAAAGACTTCAATTCTACCGACCAATGTGCCGTCCAAAACCTACCAATCAGAATCTGCCTTCAAAAACCTACCAATCAGAATTTGCCTTCCAAAACCCACTAGTCAGAATCTGCCAAAACTCTCGTGACCTTCACCACCTAGCCTCACTTTGATGCACTTATGACGTTTCATATTTTCTGATAGTTATGTCTCACGTTAAACGTATCGGCTTTAATGGCATTGATCACAGACCGTGATTAATGTCAGTACTTTTATTAGGGCTAATTTCTTAAAAATTTATGGAACTAGACTTTTGCGACAAACTTATAAATATGTTTTGGGCCTGCGACTCGGACTCAATTTAGCCCAAGCCGAAGTGAGAAGGGACTTTTCATATCAATGCCCAAGAACATAAACTCTGTTACATTTATTATCACTTTAGAGGGCATTGGGAAACAATGTATGATCCTTTTGCTCAACGTTCTTGTATTTTATTTCCATTTTAGCCCGAAAAACGTACCAAAACGCCCAAAAATGATTTTAATTAACAATTATTCTCTTCAGTCTCGGTAATTATTCTAAAACCCTGGCCTTTTTAATATGCGATTTCAAGGACCAAAAGTGTGGAATTCTATTGGAAAGAAGATAAAATTCTGTTCCCTAAAAAGACCGCTTAAAACGTGAATTTGTAAATAAGTATCAGTTTTGCTTTGTCCGATCAATTTCTGAAGTTTTCCTCCTAGATTTATTTGCTGTTTTCTTCATGAATAGTTGTTAGTTATTTATAGTTTTGTGTAATGTAGTGTTTTACGTGTAACTATCAATGTACTTTAATTTTACGTACGTGTAACCGTTCCAACATATTTAATTGACTCTAGGTAAATTTGACTTCCTAGAACTTTAACCTACTGGTTATTATAGGAAACCAAACCCTCATATATAATTTTATTTTATTACAGTACCTGTAAATTAAGGGGGTAAATAAAGTTGTTGTTGTTGTTGTTAAAAGCCACATATCACCAAGACTGAAGAGAATAATTGTTTTTAGTATATACAAACAACTAGGTGGTTTCAAGAAAAATTCAACAACTTTTAAAAATTTTCGATTTTTGTTGTTTTACTTTGAGTTGTTTGAGTATTAAAGTGCTTTTTTTAATTTTGAAAACGTGCAGTGCACATTTTGTTGCTTTTTAGTGGTATTTTCTGGAAATTCATTTGCTGTATTTGCAAAATTTTATCGTATGTGATAGTTGCAAAGTGGGAATTTTCTACCGCAATTTCGACACAGATATTATCCCGAGTGGATAAAGTGCAATAGCCCGAGATAGCGAACCAACCAAATTTCGCCATTTAGGGTTGGTGTATGCTAATATGTAATAGACAGAATTATTCTTGCGTTACGACTCCTTTTGCGAAGAACATTAGAATTTTACAGAGAAGCAAGTTGTTGAGTCTTACGAGCATGCTACCATGCCCATTCAAACTTTAATCTTTTAAGTCATAACTTGACGAGAAAATAGGAAGAAAAAAATTTGCAAAATGAAATAGGTAAACAACATTAGTTTTATTTTAGAAAATAATCCTGATATAACGCGCGTTCTGATTGGTTACAAGCCTATTTTATATGAGAGAATAGAAAATGGATCTTATGTCACACAGCTCAAGATCTTTTTTCAAAAAAACAGGGTTATCAATTTTCTCTATAGTTATTTTCTGAAAGGGATAAAACAGCATCGCTTGTGTTTCTAGACAATGTTAGAAAATGTTTATGACGCAAGAGGGCACTCGAAAAGCAGAGAGAAAATTCGGCTTCACCTTGTTTTCTCTCAACACTTTCCTCGTGTCCTCTTACGTCATAACCATACAACGTTCTTTCATTCTCGTTGTTCTGCGGCGTGTCCCACAACAAGAACGTAATCTCACAGACTTCAGCTAAGAACATTTTGAAAAAATTCGTTAAAGAACTGGTCAGCAACTGGAAACTAATTTACCGTGGCGCTTTTCATACAATCCAAAAATTTACTAAAATTTTCAGGGAGACAGCAAATGAAGGTTTCACATCAACCGTCTTATACGCAAATAAGTCAAACGCCGTGCTAAATTCGTCGTAAATTCACATAAACTTTAAAAAAGGATCCGATTAAGCTCGTCCTCAGTAAGGCGTTTGAACAAAACTGTGAAATAGTAGGGTAGCACGACAAGCTGACCCGTGCTACACGACTTCTGCTCGAATTAATCCGGCAAGGTTTGTTTCAGCTTAGCTAGCACGACTGTTGCATCGTAGTTGAAACAGGCCTTTACTTTACACTCGTTGGGAGTAGTTCCTTTTTACAGCCCTTGCCTATGAAACGCCACAAACAGAAAGGAGGTCAAAAATTGCGTGAACAGTTGTATACATTTTCCAAATACTTAGTTTTGCCCTTTTTTGCGTTAGAATCAATAACAAAAGTGTTATACTAAATACATGCGCAAGCAGAATTCTACCCTCCGGTAAAGTTTCTTAGCAAGTTACGTAACTGATAGCTTAGACGAAAAGTTAAACTCGGCGGTTTTGAGGCCATTGTATTTCTACTGTTTAAACTCGCTTCTCTCTCGGCATCTCGTTCTGTAATGATTATAATAGGAACAACGAAAGAGCTAGAACGAGTCGCCGAGCAAAGCAAAGTGCCACTGGGTAGAAAACTAGAAAACAGTCCTTTACTCGCCACTTTGCGCTCCTTAAATCGTAGCTCACTCGTGGAGTTCTTTGCCAGAGTGTACTTACCACATTTGGAAAATATGACATTATAGAAGAGATGCTTCCATACGCCACAACGCTGTTGAGACAATTAGCAAGCAGTAAGAGCTTATTCCGCCTCGTCCAGTCAGAGGGCTTTTTAGTTTCGTTCCGACTCTTCTCTTGGCTTTCGTCTCCGATGTCGCTCGACACTTGACCGCTCAACCTTCTGTACTCCAACATTTCCTTTAAGCACCCGTCTCGATTATGAGACACGGATTTTCCTTTTGTCATTACAAAAACGTTAAAGTTAGAACATGTTCTTGGTAAGAACTAACCATTAAAAAATCCAACGTGACGGCAAAGAAATAAGTACTAACTTATGTATGCATGTTTTTCAGTGAACTTGTTTTATGTGCATGGTACTGTAAGGAGAAAATGGATGTTAATCCACTCTGTACGGCGCAAGAGGGTAACAGTCACGACAAAGTTAAAAAAATCACGAAATCTACATGCACTGTTTGTACTTATTCGTTTTTATGTACGTTATTCCCGTTCCTGCATTTGAATTTTTCAACTTTCTCTGTATATAGAAAGTCCAGTGTTTTTTTATGAGTTTCCTTGTCATGTGCAACCTTAAATTTAGTCATCATTGCAAGTATTATTCTTGTATTTGAATGTGGCTAACACATTAAACTTGAATTTAAAATAGTTATTTACCTACACAGTATGTTATCCGTCAAGGGTGCACATGTGAGAAAACTATAAGGTGCCAGAGATTTTTTCAAAAAAATAAAACAGTATTAATTTAGAAATTTAGCAACTTCTAAAGAATATGACAAAACTGAATATATACAATAGTCCAATTAGCGGCCGGTGGTTGATTTTACGTTACAATTCGCAAAAACATTTATAGATGCTTTTAGGTTGGTTTGAGTGGTTGGTGGCAACAGACAAAATGACGAAAAGAAATATGAATATGCTGTAACCTCGAGACAATTAAATTTATCTGACGTTACTATTTTACGTTTTAATTTAAATCGAAAATTGGAAATTAAAATTTTTGTTGATAAGTTTTCAGAAGCGTTAGTGGATACGGGAATGGTTGAACAATGATTATTCATATATTCAGCTTTTAAAGCAATGTTCCGTGTAAGAACTCGCTAGGCAACCGCCTTTTGTTCTGCGGCATTTCGGAATGTTTAAATTTTCATATTGAGAATATAGTACATCAAACTGTACACAACATTAGATTTAAGAGCTGCTGACTGAAAAAATCAAATATTGGTGGATAAACATCAAATTTCGTATTTCTTTACATTTTGCCTGGAGCACCACTTTGGTGAACTGATTTTAGAAATCACACTTAAACTTGCAACTGAGCTTTCGTTTTCGAGAAACTAAGAAAAACCTAAATTAGCGCTCAAGGGCCCTCGGAGCCTGGTAATTTCAATGAAAATTCAGTCAACTTTGATTCTCGCGTATACGCAACTACTATATTGCATGGAGCTGACATTTCTCACAAAATTAAACAGTTCCTTTCACAACAATATTATGTAAAAATTTAAAACTAAAACCACCTGGTCATGATATTTTTTCTGTTTAATTTTGCTTACTTGCAGTGATAGTACAACACTCCGAAAAATAGCCAAACTTTACAGGTCAAAAAAGGCAACTGTGATGTCGAGCTTCGTCAAGAATTTTACACTGCAGGAAAGCTCTATTATATATAGTATTACAACATATTTAAAATCCAGCTTGGGTAGCTCATAAACCGCCCGCTGCGAGTTTCGAAAGTTGAGACTATTTTTGACATTAGTGCAATACTCCGAAATAGTCTAGTTTTTACAGTTCAAAAAAAGCAGCTTCGTCACAAATTTTATACCACAAGAAAGCTTTGTTATTGTGTTACAACATATTAAAAATCCAGCTGGGGTAAATTATAAACCGCCCGTTGCGAGTGCCGAAAGTCGAGGCTAATTTTGGTTATTTTTACTTCAAAACTGAACACATGTCACGCACTCCCAACTAGTATCGTCGCGTCGATGTCAGTTGCAAGCTCAAACAATTTTCTCGTTGTCGTATTTAGTTTCCGAAATCTTTTACAGATTAACTTGTTGGGCAACGTCTTGCTGGCATTCTACAAAGGGAGTGCAGTCTGCCATAGACTGAGAATATTGGCTTCCTCCGCATATTTACAAAAAAACATTCTAAACAAGTGAGCGACGATTTGTTGACCGTTTGTACATTGTACAGCCTACATGATTATACATTTTATGTGAACATTTAAAATTAATCTTGCTCTTCTCCGTTCCTCTGTTTTAATTACTTTTTCGTTTTACTCTGAAATAATGAAAAAGCGACAGATAAATTGTTTAGCAAAGAACACTGAGGAAAAGCCAAGGACAAGTTTATTTTTTGTCAGTCGGAGTCTTGGAGCTCAGACAGAAACTGTCGCTAAATAAGCGATTGTTTACTTCATAATCATTCATAAGTGTATTCGCTAAATAGTACACAAATGATGTCATGTTGTATTCAAAATAATAAAAAATCTGGTGCATGAACTATTGACAGCCATTGTTTTTCAATTCTGCTTTCTAAATAAAGATGGCAACTCCGTGATCTGATTGTAAATACCGCTGACCTAAATTCGACATTTGCACAATCCCTGGCCTGCGTAGCAAGCGTTTTGGCGACATTTTCTTTTTTAAGGCGCGCGAAAATTGGGGCGAGAGAAAAAAACGAAAGGAGGGGGTGGGGGAGGGGGGAGAAGGGAGAAGGGAGAAGGAAACGCTTGCAGACATGCTTTTGAAGTTTGGAAACCGCCGGTTGACACTTCACGCTCCAATGCGGCACACTTGCTGGATCAAAACAAACTTAGTGCTCTTACTTTGCTAATTTTTCATTCATAATTTCATATGAGAAACACATAATTTGAGATGGATGTAATTTTGTCTTTTTTTTATCTTTACGTCTATAAGAATTAAACAGTTGAGGTTTGTGGGACTGATTTGATGTAACGTCCATGGTAATTTGAGCCGCTTGATTATGCAATTTTAAGTCAGCTTTTAAAAAATTATTCCTTCGGGTTTGAAATTTTCAAAAGCGTTTTCACGCTTCAAGCTGAATCTTTAATCTGGGTTTTTGTCTGAACTTTTATCCCAGCCTGTTTAAAAAAACAGTGTATTAAAGCTCGGCGTCTGTCGCTCGGTCGATCATTATTTTCTTTGAGATTTAACAGATGATCTTGTTTGTTTGTTTCTGTAAGGTTCTTTCGTATGTTCATATTTCAGCAATTTTAGCCCCCTTCTTTGTGCTCAATTCCTGTCTCTGTTGAGCTTAAATCATTTTGTATTATTTCGGCGAAGAAACCAATTCTTGTTTGGCTCACGGTTTGTTTGCCATTCGGCATCGTTTAACAGGAGTTTGAACAATATAAATGAAAATGTAACTGTTACGTTATTTGATCCAAGACCGGTCTCAAACCACTGCTGCTCACAAAATTAGTTGGAATTGCTTTTAAGCAGGTATCTTAAATTGAACTGAAGTAATTTAAGGCTTTTGCCTTTTCCTTCCCACGGTTGGAAACTTTTTAAAAAGTGAATCGAGGTAAGAAGTTAGTTTGACTGGCATTTGTAATTAGTCGGACTGGAACCGCACCAATCACGAGCCCCGTTCGCTGGCGAACGGGCGGTTTCCAAACTTCAAAAGCATGTCTGCAAGCGTTTCCTTCTCCCCCCTCCCCCACCCCAACCTTTCGTTTTTTTCTCTCGTCCCAATTTTCGCGCGACCAAAAAAGAAAATCTCGCCAAAACTCAACGGAAACGCTTGCTACGCAGGCTACACAATCCAAGTCTCCGCACAAATAGAGCAACATTGGGGAATATTTGTTACTGGATTGAAAAAAAAATTCAGTGGGCGATCGGGGGAACGCAGAAAATTTATGACAATCTCCAGTTGTGAAAATTCAAGTTCAAATTAAGAGCTTTTGTACTTATCTATTTCTTTGTTTCTATAAATCCTTATTTGCTATTGTTAGCTTTTGACATAATAAACTGAGTGCCCCTTTACTTTTGGTTCAATTACCTACTGCTGATTGTGTTGAACACAATCGGCATGTAGGTTTTTACCTTAGGGTTGGACTTCATTTGCAATGGCTGTATAACGGAACATACCAAAAACACGACACAGAGGTTTTTGTTTTACTTCCTATCGCCTTTCTCCCATAGAAATAGAAAACGAGTCCGTACGCTTTACTAGTTATAGAAACATGCGTTAATTTTTACGTCCACAAAAGACAAAAAAAAAAACTGAATAGAGGAAGTAGGGCGAATTTTTTATTTCTTATATAAAAATTAATAAGGTACGCAAAAGACAAGTCAAAAAGAAGGTTTTAAGTTATACATCAAATTATACAAAACATTAACCGCTTTTTCGCTTACGCTTCAATTTATTTATTTCAAAGTCTAACCTGAGAAAACAATTTCGAGAGATCTGTCTGTTGATTTGTTACAACGATTATCTACTTCCGTAGTCATTTTGGCAATCCTTGAAAACAAGTCAATGAGGTAAAGAAATCAGTAAAACTGCAGTGTTTTTTATTGAGAATTAAAACAAAGCTGCACAGCCAATCAGGACGTGCGTTTTATCTTATTTATTTTATAAAGTATGTTAAACTCCATTCCCCTTGTATATTTTCCGACTGGAGATTAATGCCGCAAATAGATTCAGCGCATTAGGACAGTAAAGCGTTCCCCGACTTGCTTCGCTATTTCACGTGCAAATGAATTTGTAAAACCGAAGCTAGTTAAGAGGCTTTTAATTTGCGGACATGTGCAGTGCTCGATTTTAATCCCCAACTTAAACTCTTACACGCTTTGTGAATGTGGGTTAAACTTGAACATTTAAAATACTTAATTTATCGAAAACAGAAATAAAATGAATAAAAAAGGATTTTTAAAGGAATTTTTTTTAATATTTAGTTTCATCAATGTCTATAGCTTTGGCGTGTCATGAAAAAAGGGCAACGAATAAATCTATTTTTAACATAAAATTTTACACTTTGATTGGTTTAGAGGAGTAGTACTTATCGTTAATAGTGTTGTTTGACCGTCATTATGGCAACAAATTCTTCTTCTGAGAAAATGGCTGAGCATTTGCAAGCGTCTCGGTTAAATAGAAATGAAAGCCTTATAGCTGACAATGATGCATTGAAGGCGCCGACAAGATTGAAGAAGGTCAATTCAAATGGTGGTCACCCAAATGCACCATGGGAAACAAGCGAACACTCCCTTCCCCAATCTAAACTCTTTTCTTCATTTAAATGACGACCCTACTTGCAAACTGCGTACGGTTAATCTTGCACATCCATTTAGTTCTTTACCAATATAAAATTAATTTCTAGGTGCTGCAAAATCCAATGAAAATAAAGGTACAGTGGAAACCTAAGGAAATATAGAGGAACAAGCGGAAAAATAGCAAAATGAATTCAACCATAAATTTACGTTTGCATTAATTTTCAGTGGGGCTTAATACATGTTGTTGTATAAGGGTTTACTCATCTAGTAACATAGAAGGCAAAAAAAGTTCGTTTGATTTGATAACGGGAACATTTTTTTTCTTTATTCAGGGCAAAAATAATCGGCGCTGATTGGGCAATAGTATGTACTTTCGAAGCTTTCCAAAGATTTTCCAATTTAGGAATAACTTTACACGTGTTTTTTTTCCCAGGTGGCAGTTTTTAGAAAAAAAAGGAAAACACTGGTGATACTAGTCTTAAATTTTACTCGATCCATGCGATGACCAATATCATAACTTAGAGTACAAAATTATTTCAAGCTGATTGGACAATTCAGGGCAAAACTACTTAGCGATGATTAGTCGCCCGAATACTTCCGAGAATTTCCGAAGATTTTCCGAAAAGTCTCAAAAATGCCTTAGAAAAACTATCGAAGTTTCCGTAGATTTCCGAGCGTTTCCGAATACCTCCGAAGATTTTTTAAGTTTTTTTTTAAGAACTTTAAAGTGCCTTAAATATCCTAACCGCTTCCGATGATTTCCTAATCTTGGGACAAATGGGTGTCGATGTCATAAACATGTAATGAAGCGACTGGGGCAACTTTGGAAAAAGTGGAAAACACTCATAAAAGTAAAAAATAGATAAAATAGTATTTGTGATGTTCAAAACTAAACGTTTTCGATTTTAACAGATCGTTTTCAGAGTTTAAAAAACTTTAACAAGGCAGAATTGTTACCACTCATGAAATTAATCCTTAATTTTACTAAACTCTATGCGATTCCCCGCACTTATCCATAACCCATGGTTTGCCTTGTAAGGTACATCATCAAAGTCTTTAAAAAAGATTCCACTGCTTTGGTGTTGTTTAGAGTTTATTTATAATGAACTACGAAAGAACATTTTGTTACAGAAAGGACAAAAAAGGAAACTTTTGAAAATTACTTCATTGGCGTCAATAACCTGTATTCGCTATAACTACTTGTGAAGATTAGAAACAAGTAGGTAGCAGTGGATAAAGAAAGTAGTGTAAGCAGTGCGGCAATAACCGCTAAGGTAGCTTTTCCAGAAGGCGTATCAAACCAGAAGATATGAACTGCGATAGGAGAAATCATTTTGGTGGTGGCAAGTTTATCTTTCTTCTCAACTGAAATACAAGAATTACAAGGTTAGAAAAAAGTTTAACTTAAATCTTTATGTCAAGGCTTGTTTAAAATATTCTCATTTCGCTTCGTCTTAAGTTAAAGCCTCCTTACTGAAATGAAACTAATAACGAAATAATGAGTTAAAAAACAAACAAATCAGCCGTTTACCAATCGTTCAATTGTTGCCCAATCCCTTTTGTTTAATTAGAGGAGGAATTCAATGCCAGACAAATTTAACGCTTTATCCCATTGGCTCTGGAACTCATTCCGTCCATAATAGGTGACCGCGTATGTAAAAAAGGGTATGTTCTAAGTTCTAAAGAGCGTCCCGGCGGATAGAGAAAAAATCAAAAAATTGCTAATGCCCGGAGCGTTTAATTCGTCATTTAACGGGGACAGAAAAAAGAAAAAAACTGGCTTACCGGCACATGTTTTTCCATCACCACTAAAGCCTGGCTTGCAGTTGCACTTGAATGAGCCTTCAGTATTGGTGCACAGCGCACTAACATGACAGTTGTGCTTTGTTATTGAACACTCATCGATATCTAAAACGATGAAAAGATCAATAAATTTACTCTAAGCAGGATTGTACTGTTTTTTTATTAGGTGGTTTATTCAACCCTCGTTAGACAAATAAAAGACTATATGCCACTTTCATTACCCTTCCTTTAGTGTCGATCAACCATTAATAGTCAATGAGAATTCGTTTGATACAAGTTTTAAGCTGTGAATGACGTCATAATTAAATCATTTCTTTTGTATTCTAGCTCATGAATAAAATGCAGTGCCTGCATAAATCTCTAGAGTGACATCATAGCTTGTGAATAAAATACGGTAAATTTAATTATCTCTTCTGTTTTCCAAACTTATGAATAAAATGTGGTGCCTGCACAAACGTCAGATTGTTTTCAAACACATTTTGTATTTCTTTTCATAACACGCTCTGTTTACATTTCTGATAAAATCGTTCTCAATCTCGACCTAACTACTGACCTCACCAGTATCATCATCCCAACCCAAACAATCGTGCCATCACCACCGCCCTAACTATGTTAGTCTATGTAAGACTATTTGTTATATTATGTTAGTCTATGTTATGCCCCCCTTAATATCAATTTCATTCCGACGAGCTTGCAATGTACGACTCTAACTACAAAAACTTAAAATTGGTCTCACTAACGTCCATTCTATTTAGAACTGCTGAATCATTTTAATGAAAAATCCTTTAAACATACTGTATTATCATCGAAAATTGGTCTCACTAACGTCCATTCTATTTAGGACTGCTAAATCATTTTAATGAAAAATCCTTTAAGCATACTGTGTTGTCATCGACCGATCCAAACCCGTATATCTTCATACCTGGGTCGTCCACGATTGACCTTTAGATTTATCACGAATGATATTTGTGATGATATTAGCCTGATGCCGATGCTACACTAATGGAGAATCTCGGAGACGAGTTCTAAGTGGTGATTGTAGCTACAGGAACAAACTTACACGGGATCAGTCAGGTACAAGTCAGACACTACAGTTTCTTGGCAGTCTGTAAGTACCATATAATTACGAAGCTTCTGGAGAGCAACTTATAACTACAAAAGATGCAAGCAATATAAATCATTTCAAGCAAAACCTAGCCCACTTCAGTTCTTTTTTGCTGTGTGGAATAAAGTTATGATAATTTTGTACCTTTACAACTATACCCGTCTCCTTTGTATCCTTTATTGCAGCGACATAGATAAGAACCATGAGTGTTGTTGCAGACGGCTTTTGCGTGGCAGGTGTGTAGCTTCATCGTACATTCATCAACGTCTACAAAGGAAAAAAATAATGAAATTAAAAACAAAAAGTTGAAGTTACCGAGCAAGTTTAGTCATACTTAGTTTTTCATTCTTTTATTAAAATTTATGTAGGCTATTTGTGCATGGCTTTTAAAACAACTTGACAGATTATCCACCAGTCTTGAAGCAGTCAAGCCCCAAACAAGCTCTGCGGCTAGTAAAGTCTTTAAGACTTTCTCATCCATTATTGGAAGCCTTGACGTGCGTTCATATACTACTTTTTGCTTCAACATCTGAGTTTACGATTGTGTCAAACTTGCGTATTGATTTATCTTAGAATAGTGTTATTCATGCCAATCACTAAACACATCAAACCAAATGATCACTAGACTTACAAACCATTTTTCAACTAAATTTTGCCAGGTAGACTCTTTAAGTAAAACCTAAATATTTGTTGCAAGTCTTGATGCTAAAAACATAATTGTGAAACAATTTTTGGCCAATTAGTGTTTCCTTGCTTTTTGAAAATGCTTTTACCTGTGCAGAGTAAACCATCTCCTCTGAAACCCCTCTTGCATTTGCACGTCTGAGAACCATCTGTATTGATACACAGTGCATCCTTGTGACAACTACGGCTTTCGAGTGAACACTCATCTGAAATAAGTGATCAAATAGGTAACATAACAAGTGCCTAAGGAGATCCTTAGAATATCGTGTCACAATCCGAGAGCTGCTCGAGGGAGCAGGCATATGGCCGTTGAGTAATGCGACAAAGGTGGAATATGACAGCCATACTGTAAGACAAGGTAAATCGAACTACTGTAGCAACGCAATTAAGCGGACGCCCCAAAAGGAAGAGGAGAGAAAAGAAGGTCCAAAAAGACCTTGTGAAGGACAGTAGAGAAAGAAAGGGAAGGAGCAGGCGAGGTTTTAGTTTGTTCATAGGAAAAGGCAAGTGCTATAGCAGCCAATAGAGAAAACTGGAAGCATTCTGTAGAGGCCTTATGATGTGCCACAGCCCCAGACACAACGACAGCCCTTGCAATTAATCGTCTAACTAGCCTATTATTCATACTTTTCGAGCAATCAGATTGGCAAAATGTTGCTTTACGTATACGCTTTTAGCATTTTACTTTCTCTGTACACTCTCATTTTATGTTACATGAATGTCTAAGGCTGGGTACAAGTCAAATATTGGAGTTGTTTATCAGCCTGGAGATCCGTTAAGATTATACAAAAACATACCTGAGCAGTGGGTTCCATTTCCGACCTGACCCTCTTTGCACGTGCAGTTAAAACTTCCAACAGTGTTAATGCAGTGTGCTAGCTTGTGACAGTCGTGCGATCCTTTCAAACATTCGTCCACATCTAATAAACAAAAGAACTTGATAAGTTCAGTAAGACAAAAACCATAGTTCTACCAGAAAAAAGGAACGTTAACTAAACATGAAATCGTTTGCGTTACATGACGGAAAAAGTCAATACTGGGTGAAGATGAATAATTTCAAAAGAGAAGTTTTTGACTATCATATTAAACCAATACATGGATATAATGTTCCTTTACAGACACATAAACTATGTTAAGCACACAGTAGTCAAGCTATAGCAGTCTCGGTGTACAAAACTAAATCTGTTTATTCTTTAAAAGGAAAGGTTTACGTTCCCCAAAACAATATTGTTTAAACTTTTGCACAAAAAAAGCGTGCGATTTTCATTTAATATGGACCTTCACACTTAGTTCCATTGCCAAAAAATCCCTTCTTGCACTTGCACTTGAAAGATCCTTCTGTGTTTGTACAAACGGCGTCCTTGTGACAAGTGTGGTCACCAATGGAACACTCATCTATATCTAGAGAAAAAAAAGGACTGGATATAAGTTTGGTTTGCTCAATTGTTATAACCGTTTTTTGCTAATTTTGGGATTTCTTCCAGTAGTTGAAAGATTTGTTGCAAACTTTGATGCTGAAAACATAAACGTGATACAATTCTTGGCCAATCAATGCTTCCGTGCTCTTTGAAAATGCTTTTACCTCTGCATAGTAAACCATTTCCTCTGTACCCTTTCTTGCACTTGCACGTATGCGAGCCATGTGTGTTAGTACACCATGCATGCTTGTGACATCTGTGAGTTCCGAGTGAACACTCATCAGCATCTGAAATGGATCATGGGTAAATTGGTAAGACTTCCATGTGAAAAAAGCTATCACTTTAACTCTGTAAACAGCGTCCCTTTATCAACTCTTCAGCCCCAGACACAACAATAGACCTTATTATTAAATGGTAACAAATTTAATACTCTATTGCCTGCGTCCAAACAAGCCATAGCTTAGCTATACTCTCCTTGTTTTGAGTAATTAACATATTCATTTTAAAGTTTACCTCAAGAACAAGGCTAGTAGGGTTTTTTTAATTTTAATCATATCAAAATTGCAGTCATATATGAATAAAAATATTTCTATCTTTTATGTGCCATGTAAATTAAAAATTGAAATTGAAAAAAAATTTAAGGTTTAAACGTTTACGTTTCTTTTCGGTAAAACTTAACGTTTCGACCGCACTTGTGGTGGCCTTCGTCAGAATAAAGAGAACTAAAATAAAGAAAGATATATGTACAGTGATATGCATAATAATGAATGAAATTGTAAGAACAAAGGTTTAATTCGGGCGTAAAAATTCTTTGTGTCTCTAAATAACTTGATCCATGTGGGACTTAATTTAAAAGAGTCATCTCTATACTGAAATTATTTTAATGTTTTTGTATTTCTACCGCTTCTTTTATAATTCTTGGGATATGTTTTTCTGTCTTAGCTAAAACTTCAGGGGTTGTGCCTTGGTTAGTTAGTTTTCTCAAAGAATACAAGTTTTCGTGTCACGACTTGTCATCTAGCAGATAGCAAGAGCGTTTCTAGAAACCACACTTATACGCGGTCAGTTAGTTATAAATGAGACACTGCAGTTGCTTGAGAGTCTGTGTCTGTTCCACCATAGAAACGTTAAGCGTCTCGAGACCACCCTAAGAAAGTTATACAAAAACTTACCCGAGCAGTAGGTTCCATTCCCAACGTAACCCTTTTTGCACGTGCAGTTAAAACTTCCCATAGTGTTATTGCAGTGTGCTAGCTTGTGACAGTCGTGCGACCCTTTCAAACATTCGTCCACATCTAAAAAAACAAAAGAACTAACTTGATAAGTTCATTAAAGACGAAAACCGTAGTTCGACCAGGAAAAAGAATTTAACATGTAATCGTTTAATTCAAGAACAAGGCTAGTAGGGTTTTTTTAAATTTTAATCATATAAAAATTGCAGTCATATATGAATAAAATTTTTTGTATCTTTTATGTGCCATGTAAATCAAAAATTGAAATTGAAAAAAACTTTAAGGTTTAAACGTTTACATTTCTTTTCGGTAAAACTTAACGTTTCGGCCGCACTTGTGGTGGCCTTCGTCAGAATAAAGAGAACTAAAATAAAGAAAGATATATGTATAGTGATATGCATAATAACGAATGAAATTGTAAGAACAAAGGTTTAGTTCGGGCGTAAAAATTCTTTGTGTCTCTAAATAACTTGATCCATGTGGTCAGTTAGTTATAAATGAGACACTGCAGTTGCTTGAGAGTCTGTGTTTGTTCCACCATATAAACGTTAAGCGTCTCGAGACCACCCTAAGAAAGTTATACAAAAACATACCCGAGCAGTCGGTTCCATTTCCAACGTAACCCTTTTTGCACGTGCAGTTAAAACTTCCCATAGTGTTATTGCAGTGTGCTAGCTTGTGACAGTGATGCAATCCTTTCAAACATTCGTCCACATCTAAAAAAACAAAAGAATTAACAACTTGATAAATTCAATAAAGACGAAAACCGTAGTCCAACCAGGAAAAAGAATTTAACATGAAATCGTTGGAGTTGCATGACTGAAAAAATCAATAGTAGAAACAGGTGAATGATTTCATAAGGGTTTCTTATTTAAACCATGAAGCTTTAAAAGGGGGGGGGGGTATTAAAGAGGTGGTTCTTGTTTAAATAACGAAGCTTTATGAGGGGGAGGGGGTATAGAGCGTTTAAAGTTTTTTTTTTTCTCTTCAGTAGTTTCCTTTGTTTAACCAGTTTACATATTTCATTACTAAATGTCAGTTTTCTTCTCTACAGTGGCACCGCTGTCGGTTACAGGACTGATAGTTGGTTTCTCAGGCACAGTGTCCAATTAGGGGCCTTTCGCAAGTTTAGGTTTTCCTTTTCAATTCCTTTTCATTATTGCTATATTTTCTTGGAATAAGTATAGATAGCAGCATGTTTGTAAAAATGCTACGAACACTTTGTTGAGGTGTTGAGGGGCTCTTAAGGCAATTAATACCAAGAAAGACTGGTGCATCACTATCTTTATAATCTTTTAAGGTTTGAAAAGTTTGAGATAAAACAACAAAAACCTCGAGTACACTAAAATTATGTTGTGAACAAGAGAGACATGTCTCTCGAAAACACGATTGGCTTTGAATAAGCTTTGTCATTGGACGAAACACTTTTTCACGTGTGAAAAAATCGTTCGCCTCCATGATTGGCTAAAAAGAAGCACGAACTGAATATTCATATAATAAATTTTCATAAAAAAGTCTCAGTGATATAAAACATGAAGGTATTGACACTAGATCGATTCTATATATGCAATTTCAAAGAAGATATTAGTGTCAAATAATACGCAAAACAACTTTGTGGTAAAACTGATAAGGGTTTTTGCATTTTTAAAAAAATTCTAGCAACGATTAAAAAAAAACCTCAATTATATTATAAGAACGACACTATTTGACTTTATAATTAGTTTCATTTATTCAGAAGAAGTCTATTTTCAAAAGCCGTTTAACAACCAAAACTTCTATGAACTGGAGAGAGGGGCACTTATACTTAATTGAAGCAAGTAATGTTAACTACTTGTAAATATTTGTCTCAACTGATTAAGCAATACATCATTCAATTAATCAACCAATCTGTCTATCCATGTATTTTTTTTAAGCATTTTTTAATTGCCGTTTTGCTTCCCTAAAAAACTTTCATTATGTGGTTTTTATATTACCTTCGCAGCAGTTAGACTCGGTAAATTTGAACCCTGGCCGATCGGGACAATTTGACTTTCCACAGGCCAGACCTGGTTTACAATCACTGTCTCTTTTGCAGTGACCTTCGTTCACACCACATTGCCATTTTTTTGCAGTTCCACAGCAATATGCGTGAGATCTGTTTAGCATTCCATTGCAACCATCTACGTTTAAGATAAGTTGATGAATTAAAAACAAAGGCTTTGTTGCAAATAAGTTGCAGTATGCGTTAGATCCGCTTAGCATTCGTTAGCAACCATCTACATGAGGATTTTTCAATGAATTAAAAACCATTATTGTGGAAATTTGCTTTACCAAAAGTCACAACAACATCAAATACAACAGCTGTTGTAGTTAAAGCGTGAGCAACAGCAATAAATAGTGCAAAAGCAACATTTCTATTTTGACCAGGGTAGTTGAAAGAGTAAAATCAAGAGCAAGATTAAAATCAAAACTCTTAGTAAGGGCAGTGATACAAAAAAGACCGTTTTAATAAATAAACTGAAGTTAGAGCAAAATTATAAAACAAAATAAGTGGGAAAAACAATGGCGAACTAAATGGGAAAAGCAAGGGCAATTATATGAAGTTGCGGACAAAAGAGCTAGAGCAAAACATGAGTTAGCAAATCAGAAGAAAAGCAAGAGTAAAAAAGGAAGAAACGAAAATAGTAAAGACAAGAGAGGATGACACTCGTATACCTATAAGTTGTAATTGTAATGATGACTTACTATAATTCTAACGACAAGAGAATATACTATAACTAGGAAAGTCTAGAGCAAGTGAAAAACAGGAAAAGGGACGGTAACTTAAAATAACAAGAATAAAAGTGACAGCAATAAAGCGTCAACAGCCTATTTGTACGGAGAAGAGGAAATACAGGTGCAAGCAAAACTACAAAACAATAGCACGAGCAAAAAACTAAGCA
>JAOBAT010061008.1:0-23730 GCA_026413305.1 Hydrozoanthus tunicans | reverse complement strand
GGCCGGACCACGATTGTGTACAAGATACCACGCAGTATTGCCCTTTGCACTCTGATAACCCCCAACACAGGCCGGACGATGTGTGTGTTGTGTGCAACACAACAAGAGCCAGTCTACCCCCCGGGGAGCGTAAGGAAAGGGAAACTTTGAATTAAATCGTAGGTGAATTAGTTTGCTCTTCTCGATGGTACAAGGACGGGAAAGGAAAAAAGCCTGGGAACATTGCCACAGCAAACAAAAATCTCACAGTAAAATAAAAAAGATAGAAGTTAAAAAAAATCACGGATGATAAGCGCAATAACGGGTTAGTCGTTCGCTTACTATTCTTTTGACTAGGTTGTCATTTCCGACGAGTAAAGTACCAGTCTGAGAGAACATTTGTCTTTGTAAATTAGGGAATTGCAATCCCCCCCCCCTCTCCCCCACAAGTCACTTTTTTGTGGGTTGGAAACAATAACTATATATAGTAATGGGAGGCGGCTATTTTCATAGGCTATAGTACAGTAGTGAACATAGCTAGCAGGTTCAGTTAAAAGTTATAACATCCTAGTCTTTCGTTTTTAGTGCCCAAAGAATCAGAAAAACGCAAAAGAAAAAAGATTTTAGTTAGCAATCAGCTCAGTTCAACAGACATTAGAAACCTCGTTAAACGTGAACTGCGATGTAGATTTAAGTGCACCTCGAGTAACGGCTCAAAGCAGGCGGAAAGGGAGGAAGTTAGCGATGGGCGAGAGCCTCTTTGCCTCTCTCCATTCCACTCGCGGTTCGCTAGCCCCAACGAATTCCCGCGCGCCCCATTTCAGATCCCTTTGTACCGTTACTTAAGTTTAAATAAAAGGCAATTAAGTTTTCTCGTATCATTTCATTTATTTAAGTGTTCGCACACTATTAATAACAGTTAACGTTCTTTTCAATGTCGAGGTTCCCCAAGACTGTCAGCCGAATGCATGCGAAATTAACAAAGCTCTAATACTCGTTTGTTAGCTGGTCTTGTCTTGTGTTCAACTCTTAACTCACAACAAGATTTCATGCACTCTGGCCTTGTCGGGAGGAAATGTGTAAAAAGGCCGTGAATAAAATAATACGGAAAAAGACAACCTGTACGAAGTGATGTCTGTAGAGCCAAGCTTGAGAGACAGAAACATAAATGGCGCTGGTATTACGCAAAGACTTTTTGTTTCTCATCATTAATACTCATATACAGATATTGAATTAAATGCAAAGATGTAGCCTACTTTCTAGTCGAGGTTTGAAAAAATAGACAGCATTTAAGAACCAACGAAAATTGGGGACGAGTAGATGGGCAGGGCCTGTGAGCGCACGTAAACAACATAAACTGAGGTCGCGTTGTCGTTGCGATTGTTAAATTTTTATCTAATGACCTTTGTGCACAAGTTTCGCACTTTTTGGTAGTTCGGCCTCCACTGCACTTCTCACACGAGAAGAACAACCAATCTTGCTGCCCTAGCGAGGTAGAGCGCTCAGCAAGTTCTGCTCGTGTGCGGCGAAATTCTTATGCCACTTTTTTCTCGCGAGACAACGAAACGAATATCAAACAAGATGATCGATATCTGCCTCACCGTCTCGCAGGGCGAAAACATAACAAATAAATTTGCCGCACACGGGAGGAACTGGTTGAGCTCTCTTCCTCGCGAGGTAACGAGATAAACTGTTTGCTACTTCGGGATTAAAAGGGTAGAGTTGACCGTCAGTTAAGTCCCCCAAAAATCAAAACATAAGATTTTACACTCCAAAAAATGCCGCCCCTCGGTTTGAAAATTATCCTGACCTAAACACACCATTTGAAAATTGAAAATTTTCCCTGGATTACTAGCGGGCCTGCGCTAATTTTCCCCGTGTCGCGCTGATTATGATAGGCAGGAAATAAAGGCGGGCACATAATAGGACGTTTGCCAAGGGAATGTTGTGTTTATTTCTCATCAACGGCACGTTTATCAAAGCAGAAGCTGCAATCAGCCTACTAGCTTCGAGTTTTTCAACCTTAAAAATACCGGACTCTTTGTTTAACACACGTTTCTCTCTAACAACCCTAAAATACCGTAATGACTATTCTAACTCCTAAAAAATACGACCACCCCATCATAGGGAGTACTTCCCCCCCCCCCCCTCACTCCTTCTTCCGGGCTGTTTCCTCTCGTGCGCGCCAGGTTTGTCTGTCAAATGCGTGCGCACATCTCAGTATCGTTACGAACTCTTCAGTCTTTTGTTGCGTAAAGTTTTCCCAACTTTCCTGCGCGCCACGAGCTCAGTCTTTAAGTTATCTAACATAGCGATGCTTGGTGCTATGTACAGCTGCACAAAGGAAATCGCGTCCATCGTCCCGCGATGGTGGAACAAGACATTCAACCGTGTGTTAAGTTTTGGCTTGTGTTACAGTTTCTGCATTTTTGTGTTAAATGTAATGAAATCACTACTCGTGGGCGTAAAGTCTGCGTGGCGCTACGCCACTCTCTGGTTCTCAGTATTCGGAGCAATGAACACTAAAACAGGTACGAACCCACAATGAACCACACCTCCTTCAAACTAGTTCAGTTTATAATGGCCTGGTACTGGCCAACCGCTAATACAGTAAAAACAATAGCTTAGTTTAGCTTTGTCAAAACTTTATTTAGACTAAGATTTCAAAAAGCAATATTTTTCGCTACTGGTTAAAAGAATGCTTGGATTGATGTGTGGTAAGAAGGTGAAGATGTACCCCGGAAATAACGATTTTTCACACAGAAATGTATGCCCCAGCGGCAGGCTACAAAGTAATAAAGGATTTAGAGTCTAACGGAAAGGCTGAAGATTTCTTTAAACTTGACGTGGAAACAAGAAGGTATCAAAAGTGTATACGAAGCGTTGTTCTAGCGCGGTTTAAGTTAAGCAGAAAAATAGCAGAGTTATCAAATTTTCAACACGTTCAGCATTTCGCCTGTTTGTGCTTGCATTACTCCTCATCATGAAGTAAGCAAGCCTTGGCAAGTTTTCTGATATAACTAGGTTATATACATGCCATTGTTGTTTTCAGCCCATCAGAATTGAGTATCAAAATTTATACCGCGCGAAGTTTGTCTTCACATTTCAAACTCTCTATTTTGTTTCTGAAAAGAGATAAAAACCGATATTAAACCAGGTTTTTTATCGGTCCTAACTCCGTCCCGTCCTACCCTTACCAGCAGCCTTCAGTACCTTTTTCCATTCCCCACGCCCCGATTCAACTCTTTAAGAAAACTGGCCCCATAAAAAACGGCATTTCTGCAAGTATCAGTAAAACTGTTAAGCATACATATAGATCTGCAAGGAGGAAACCCAAAGTGTCCCATTTCACATTCAATGATATGCCAAACACAGAGATGGCCTGGGCTCCGCTTTTCGAGCGAGCCAATCAAACCGCTGGAAATAACCACACACAAAATTCAAAAAGGTCTTCATTGAGGGACTACTTGGCGTTTCTAACTAGATAAACATGAGCGAAAAAGGCAAGTACCATACTCAAGCATTAATCCATACACGATTAAACAACGCATTTGAGTAACAGCAAACTCGATTTTTCTCTAGGTGACCAACCGTATTCCTGGCAGGAAAAGCTTCTTGATGCATCAACTGTAGGAATCGACGTGGATGGAATCTTGGAAGGGCGAACACAACAGCTACTTGAAGAATACGAACACTCAATCGCTTCCTGCAGTACGTTTACCTTAGTTAAAACTCATGAAATTTTCCAGTAAAAGGCCTTTAGATAAGCCGAAGGTCGATTGATATTGATCAACTGGTAGTAAAATGTTAGCGCTGTTATGATTTATGAACTCACGCTAATGCTAGTTCGTGGGTCCGTTGGCAAAGGACTTGGTATACTCGATCGGAAGTCTTGTTTCTTTTCGAACGATGTGGTGTATAGTTCAGTATATTGTAAAGTTTGAGCGATATTTTACCAGCTTGTTTTTTTTTCACCCGTAGATGAGAATCTACGACGCCATATCGAAGAGGAATGGGTGACACTTGTGCTAGAGAAAGACCGTCGGCTAAAGGAGAAAATACATCAAGTACGTGCATTCCAGAGCCTTAGCAAGTACTTAGCACGTGCTAATGATGCCCAAAATATTTAATGAAAGGTTTTCCTTAGCATATTCTCCTGTAACATTTTTATTGCTACTGTTCCAATGAAAATTGATATAAAAATTTAATATTTGTCACACAGCGAATATTACCTAAAAATAGAACAAAATATATTTTTGTAAGTATGATTCAGTAGTGACACAGAGCTAGTTCCAAGTAAAACATACTCAAACTTAATTTGAGTCTGTTAAAAAAATTAACAGTTTATGATTTATTTGAAAATTCTGAAATTCAAAATCGCTATTGAGGCAAGGTGCTCCAGCATAGAGAGAAGTCTTTCGAGATAGCTGCTTTCTGTGTCAGTTTTTGCCTCGCATGTTTTGATAAATACAAAGTAGCGAAAATCGTTCGATATCAGTGAAAAATTAAAAGCTCCTAAAAATTTCGACATCTACCATTCTTGATTGTGATAGGCTAAAAAGTCGCACATGTACGGCCTTGCAAAATTGTACAGGTATTTCATCACTTGTAAATCTGAATTTACATTAACTCCCCCCCCCAAAAAAATACATTTGAAAATGTCTGTTAAAAAAAGTAGTGATTTCTTCAACGTCTAGTCTCGTATCAATCCAAACTCGGCAGGTATACAAATTCTAAAGCATTTTTTCAACCAGAATCTTGAGATAAAGTATTGCTTATTGGTCCAGATAAAATTTTGACAAAAACCATGAAAAGGTTTACTGTTATGACAACAAAAGTTTTTATTTGTACCTTAAATGTGAGTTACAGAGTATTGGTTAGTTCATCTGAACTTAGAAAAGGTACTAGCCCCCCTAACAAATAACTGAGAAGCTAGAGTTGGGCTAGGACCAGGTGATGGTAGTACATTTGAAATTTGTTGACAAGGCAGAATGTTAATGTTTTGCACAAAATACTACTGAATGAAGTCATTAATCTACAGGACAATGAGAAGACCAAACAGCAGTGCATGGTGAAACTGTTTCAAACTCTTCAGGATTTGGGGCACTTCAGCTTTACAAAACCAAAAGACGCAGTCCTCAAGAGAAACCTATGCAAGATATACCAACAGGTTGGCAAGTACTGCGAGAGAAACAACATTCAAGTTGACACTGGTGACAAATCAGGGTTATGTAATGAAAACAGCAGAAATATTCCAGCTAAAAAAACTGATGTTGTTGGAATGGCACCTCCAGCGCCACCACCCCCACCCCCACCTCCACTGGTTCTTGGACATACAAAGACTAGTACCCAGACACCCACTCAGCCCCGAAAAAAACAAAAATTACTTGAAAGTACAAATCCATCATCAGTCAGGAACCTGAATAATGAGCTATTATTTCGCATCAGGGAGGGCCAAGGAAGAGAGGGGCTTAGGTCCACACCTTTGAAAAGGTCACCAGGGGGAACACCTCATCGAAGTTGTCGTCGGATGTCTGAAGGGGACACTTCTGATCTCATTACAGTTGCTTTAAAAAGAAAGTTTAAGAATGTTGCTGTGTGTAGCCCTAAAGAAAACCGTTCTCCAAAGCTGAACTCTCCTGCTGAGCACAGTTAATTGAACTCATTATCTAAGTAGTAATCAGAAAGACGTCCGTCAGTTCATCAGAGAAAATCAACTGATATACTGAAGGACAAACAGTTTGAAACAATTTCTTGTTATAACAAATTGTACATTGACTACTGGTGTCCTGCCATTAAAAGATGACTTCCAACTAACTTGTTTAAGATTTTAATCATAGGGGCAACTTTGAGCACACACAGTTTCTGATACTTTACTCTACATACTTCTGAATTTTTTCCCATGAAATAATTTTTGAAACCATTACTTGTATATTTAAATCATCAAATATGGTTGACTCCAGAGCCAGTGAAATTTTAACAATTACACATACATTGTTAGATGCTGTATCTTTTGAGCACAAAACGTATTAAATAACAATAGAGTATTATTGAACATTTTGTTGTTCTTTGTCTTTTATGTCCTGACTTTAGTTGGGTTTCTCTTGTCTTTCCAGATACAAGGATACAAACAAATTTTGATCTTTCTACTTGAACAGCATCTCTTTATTTCAGTGATGTTAAGCAGTGAACATAACTCCATTTCTCCTTTGGTATTGGTATTTTTTTCTGCTGCAGAATTTTTTAAAATGTTATGCACTTTTGATCAAACTTGCTAATGAGGTAAAAATGTTACAGTATTAATTAACTGAAGTTCTCAATGAAAATTATTCTGTTTTGGTCTTTTCTTCTGGAGCTGTAGATGCCAGTTCACTTTCCATCTGACTGATTAAACTCCCTGTTGCAGTCGTCAGCTTTTTCCTGATGATAAAAAATGGCAGTAAGTCGTGGGGTTGAGAAGAATTTGAAGACAACACAGTTACTGAGTAAACACATGTTTTTTTTAAAATGATATGATTAAGTTGATAGGAGAACTTGCCTCCAAAGGGAATTACTACTCCATTGCAGGTTAAACCCTTACAGAAATCCTCAGTTCTTGGGCTACGTGGCCCATTAGGCCCAGTGGCACTTATCTCTGGTTTGCAAAGCAGATAAGAGTCTCACTAATCCATTAATCACAGGTTAGTTCCAAGCAGAAGCTGACACTCATTTGTACACCTCAGTCAACTGGAACAATTTGGGTAAAGTTTCTTGCTCAAGGAAACAACACAGTGGTCTGACCAGGGCTCGAACTAGTAACCCCAGGTTTATGAGTCAAACGCACTAACCTCAGCATGAACTGCATCACAGACAAACCCTAGCAGAGGGGATGTAGGTGGTGTTTGTTATAACTGCATTGTCAAGTTTACTGGAACAAGTTCGGTAAAACACCAAACTTGTTTTTTAACATGAAAATGCTCACCATTCTTCTCTTCTTTGTTCTTGCTTTGCCTCAATTTCCCTCTTGTACTCTTCTGGCAGTAGAAAGGTGTCGCCAACTTGTGCAACTATGCCAATGGGTATGCTGAAATAATTTTATATAATGAAAATATTGAATAATTATAAAAGACTGATATAAAATGAAGTCATATAATCAGGTCACATAAGTACAACTCCATAACGTATCATACTATTGCAAATTGGCAATTGAAGATTAATTCATTGCTGTCCAATGTAAAAGTCTAGTGGTCTGCTTTAAGGTATAGTACTACCAACTATAATTATCACAAAACATGCTAGAAACATCTCCGACTGTGAGCAGCATCTTTCTTTTTTCTTTCTTTTCTGTGCAAAGAAAGAAGCTGCTCGCAGTCTAAAAATCACTGAACAGTTATAACAAATCTTCTTCCTTAAGGGCACAGTGTTGTATCTGGGCCAAAATGAAAGGGCACAGAACCCTGTCATTTTTCCTGGCATCCCTTCATTTTCAGCATCCTTATTGTTTTCAGAACCACAGCCGTATCACAACAAGATTGGAGTTAAGATGGAAACAATTTTTGCGATTCAACTTGATACTTTTCCAAGTTTTTGAGCATTTTGAGCAAATATTGCTTGAAATAATGTAAGTCTGAGCCAAAATAATCAGCAGTTTTAGTGCTTGTCATCATAGTGCTGGCTTTGTAACAGACCAGTCTGGGCACAGATACCAGAAACTGCTGTTGTTGTGTTCTGTAACATTTCTTTTAACTAGCTAGAACATTGTTTAGGTGTGCTAAACAATCTAGGATATTAGAAGTTACAGGGCTGTAGCAAGCCTTGGAAAAAGGGGGAGCACAAATCAGCGCCAAAGGCATGATTCTTCTAGGGGGGTCTAGGGTATGTTCCACCAGGAAATTTTAAAAGTTAGATTGTTTAAAACATATTTCTGGGTTTTAAACATCATTTGAAGTAAAGTAAGAGTGTTAAACTTACACAATATTTTTTGTTTTTTCAGACTTTGCATGGGTGGTTTGAAGAGTGAGTACCGGGCTCATATACTGGTAGCCAACTCTTCATAGGCTAGTAAATGTTGAAATGTAGTTTTGGCTGATGAATTTAGGTCTTTCACTAGCCAAATGGCTAGTGAAGATTTCAGGCATTTTATAGTGTCCAAAATAAACCTGGCTAGTAGAAAACGGTTTTTGACAAGTGAAATCAAAATTGTCAATAGCCACTGGGCTAGAGGGCAAAAAAAGTTAGTCTCAAGTCTGGAGTGTAAATTGAAGGCAAAACAAAAACAGCAAATGCTATAGGCATAAAATCTAGGCCTTGGGTGTTGCAACCATGACTTGTAGTGAATGCAATCATTAATGTGCCCTTCTGGGAACAAGCTTGGCGCAGCTCACTCGAAAGTCTGGTGATCACAAAATGCTGTCATGATTGGCTACAAGTAATTCTCTCAAGCAGTATTAGCCACAAAAAGATGGGGTAAAACCTTGTGGGGGGGGGGAGGCAGCATGGGTCTTGCTACCTTGCTACGGTTCTATTTATTTTAAACTTATTGTGTTGTCTTAGCATGTGTGTCTCTGTTACAGTACAGTTCCCATGTATACAGCATTTTAGTATTTAAATACTTTTCTTTTAGTAGTTGACTCCCTGACACTTTGCTTTTAAGTTATTTCAGGCAGTCAGTACATCTCTCACACCTTTCAATTTATTTTTTCTTTATCAATGTACAACATGCAGTTATAATACTTTAAAATAAACACCATTTTAATGAAGAGTTTTCAGTTAAAAAATGTTCAAACTACTTTGTTTCTGATGTGGATGTAAGACGATTGAAAAAACAGACAGCCTAACCTTAAACCTCCTCCCATCATGATTCCCACAATAACTCCTCTCCACCCTGCAAACATCTTGTACACAGCACCAGTGGAAGCTGTAACAGAGACATTTTACTAAGCTTAAAATTTTCCTGAATAGACTTTACACTCAATTATTATTAAGGTATTACCACATAGCTTAAATTACACTTCCTTGAGTATCAAAAAACCAATTTTATTTATTATTGCTATGCTGGGAGTGGTTGCCCATTCTCCCAATAGCCAGCAGCTTATGTTTAATCGCTTAATGTCACAGATCTTTGTGTGGAGGGAAGAAAATGGAAGAGCCCTTGAGAAAACTCTCAGAGTCAGAAAAAGACTTTCAAATGTTAGCTCTTATGCGAACCCAGCTTTCAGTCCTGAAGGTTGGAGGCTCGAGCGCCAACCACTCAGCCATCCTGACTCCCTCATTCATCAGCTTTTTCTATCCTGAGGCAGCTGGAACACAAGCTTAAAAACATACAATGTACCATGCATGGATGCAATAGTTTTAACAAAGTGAAGCTCTAGTAAATTATGGTCATTTGTTAATCTGTGAACAGAGCTTGGGCAAAAACTTTCTTTTAATTTTTCCATGTATTCTTTTCATCCCCCCTCCCCCCCCCAAAAAAAAAAAACACGCACACACAAATAAACTTGTTTAAAAATATGCAAAAGACTGAGGGCAAATAACAGAGCAAGTGAAATATATTCATTACATGGCTTCAGTTTTAGATCAGTAAGAGAGAACAAACGATTATCACTGCATGTTTATAATAAAACTCCCAGTCTTGTTATTGAACTGATTTTTAGCCAATAAACGTACAGGATTTGGTTGTTGGCTCAAGAAATGGACTTGCAATGTATTAATAATGTTTGGTTACTGTCTGGTGTCTTGAATTATCAGTATTCCAACAACATATACACTTGTAATGAAAAATTACAGTGAAAAATGCAAATTTGGTAGTAGTCTGTGGGCAAGTTTTTCGCAACCCTTTAGAAGCTTATGTGCAGTAATCAAATGAGAGTTTTTACCTCCAGCTGCAATATAGTTGACAGCGTCATTTTTGTTTCGATAAGCTGAGCAAACTGCCAGTAGACAACTGCAAAAATGGAAAAGCACATTTTTTTAAAAAAACACTCGACTTTGGGCAGAACTGACTGTTTGTTTCAATATATTTTAAAGTAACGCCTAAAGTCAATACTGCTACTGCATGGCTAACTTGAAATTAGAAATTATATCAAGAGTGATTATTAAGCTACTTTTTCCTTTTTTATTTCGGTTGGCATAAGGTGTCGAGTAAAAGTTGGGTTTTCCACAAACTTTCTGGTAAGTCACCAGACACCAAAATACCTGAATCCCAACACTGACATCGTAAACAACCACAAACAAGCATTTTTGAGCTACTGTACAAGAAATGAGAAGCCGACTTAGATTGGACATTTTTTTGTGAATTAGTCTCTCAAAATTAAAAACCTAATATTTCTATTTTTAAGAAGTTAAACAATTTGATAGCTATGAGAAAAGCATTTGCCTTTTTTAATTCAGTTTTGCTTTAAGTATAATTAACTGGAGATGGACAGAGAAGACAAGCTCTTGCTCCTCTATAATTTACCTCAGTCTATATGTTTCAGTAAGAAAGCCTTTAACAATCAATGCCCACCCCTAATGTGGCTTAGTTCTAAGCTTATTAGTATTGTTTATCTGATGGGGGAAGAGTGGGGCACACAGAGATTGTCAGGGTTATTTAAGGGAAATGTGGAAACATATCCTAAAAAATACAGTACCAAGAAGCAGTAAAAATTTTCTACCCTAAAAAATGTTGTAGCATTGATTTTGAAAAAGACAACTGCAGATAAAACATGCTCATTTTGTTTTGCACTTCTAAGAATGTTTTTCTAAAATTAATAAACTTGGTATTTCTATTAACATCCTACAAAAATACCTAATTATCATTTTCAGCCTGTCTATTCTAATGAGGTTGAGATGATCACCTGCAGAATGCACCCTGCCATATCTAGTACCAATTTTGGTTCTTGATTGTAAAGCGTGTCTTTTCTTTTGTTGAATGGGAAATGTGCAAAAATAAAGTAGGTGGTAGGGTATTCTGCAGTTATACAAGTATTTGTTATAACTGCATTAATAGGTCAATTCAATGGGGACGAGGGGTCATCATGCTTTTCTTTGGAAGAAGGAGGAAAAGGGGGGAGAGTAGTTCAATGCTGGGTGTTATACCAGAAAATTCTCAAGCTTTTAGATCTTCAGAGGTTGGCGCAGCACCTCGGAATAAATCGACATACCAACCTGTACATGCCAGCAAACAGACCCGTTCTCCAGCCCCATTTGCAGCCATATTTTAGGAACCCTAAGGTAACAGCTGAGTGAAGTTCGCGCTGTGCTTGCATTTGTGAGTTGTAAATTGTTAGTTTGTTGTGTCTTACATGGTGGTCCGATGCAATTCTTGAGCCAATTCTACCACCAAATATGAATCCAAAAACAGAACCAAGTCCAATAACAGTTGGGATATGCCGTATCTCTTCTGGTACTTCTGTTCCATACCTGCAATGGTTTTTACAAAGCTCTAAAACTTCTTTCTTTTAGAAGATTGCATTTTCCCCACTGCTGCCTTGGCAGTTTTATATCAAAATTTTAATATGTCTTTTCACTTGTTGTCAATAACAATAACATTGAAGTTGTGATGTTTCGAACGAAGTTTGGGTTAAATGAACACACACAATGCGTCTAATCTTACCTCAATTCAAACAAGGCCTTCACACGGTCCCAGCCTGTGTCCTGATTTTCTTTCGTGTTCACCTCCTCCGGTAACTCAGACCTTGAATGCGACATACTCTTATCAACTGAGACACATTGGTATTAGAATAAATGTAGTATACATACGCAGATTACTTATTTAGCACTTTATCTCTAGTAGCCAACAGTTCGTCCGCCATCTTTACGCTCGTTCCAATCTCCTCCGAGGAACAAAAACCCGTGACGTCACTTGTGTACATGTCGAATGTAAATTTTGAATTCTCAGAACCGAAAAAAGACGCAAGTGGTATCAATTTCGTTCAGATTTCCCGGAAATTTACGATTCTTCGCCACAGTTTCAAGGAAAAGAGGGACGTGATAAATAGTCATTGTGTTGGCACTATGAATTTCTCAGAAGCGGACGATTCTTTTGATTATTTATTCAAAGTTGTGCTGATCGGAGATGCGGGCGTCGGGAAAACATGCATTGTACAACGATTCAAAAGTGGAACTTTCGTCGAACGGCATGGTAGTACAATTGGTGTTGACTTTACCATGAAAACCGTCAGGGTTAATGACAAGAAAGTTAAGGTTAGCAAGTTGAAAAGCGTTTGGTAAATTTGTTTACGTTATCTCCTCGACCGTAGAAAAACCAAATTAAACAGTCTGAGCTCCTGGTTTTGCTTTCATTTATTGAACTTTATATTCTAATATCACCTCCCAAATAAATATTTTCGTTGCAAAACTGAAAATATATAAAGGCCTTTTAATTTGTGAATGCTAGTGGCAAGACGTCCAGGCGCATGCTCCCCGGAAATTTTGACCGTTTTTATTGTCCGTCAATTAGTCTACACCGGTTTTGCTTTCTTGGGGTTCTCGGTGTTTTAACTGCATAAAGGAAAGTTTAGATGAAGCTTGTTTTGAATATTACTTAACTATTTAATTGGATCACTGAGTACTGCAATACCAATAGGTTTGGAATTAAGTTTCAAAACTTGGCTCTTGGCAAACACAATACTTTTAATAAATCACTATTAGTATATAAACTTGTTTTTTTTACCCTCAATTCAACCATGAAAGATAGAAAAAATCATTTAGCAAAGGAAATTTTCGGTATAAAGAGTTTGACAACAAGCTTTGGAATGGATTGTTACTTCTTACCTCAGAGACTGGGTTCTAATTTGTCTGCCTTGACATATCCATAATTTTTATCCATGCAAGAAAAATTATTACTGTTGAACTATTAGTTGTTTACTAGTTTTAGAAAAACCCTTTGAAATTCCTAAAATGAAGAGTAAAGCCTTTCACTCTTTAAGTATTGGTATTTTTCAATAAAGTTAAAGTTACACAACTTGAAGAAAAATTAATAGTCTGGGGCCTCCAGAGGGGGGGGAATACTCCCTATATAGGGGTGGTAGGTATGACCGACATATTTTTTAGGGCTAAAAATTGCCAGTCCGGTATTTTTTTAGGGGTTGTTAAAAGAAATCCTGTGTTAAACCAAGAGCCTGGTATTTTTTAGGGTTTAAAAACTTGAAGCTATTAAATTGCTTGCAGTCCCATGTTTTAGCAAACGTGCATACTGAACAAGAAGTTAAGACAAAAGTCCTTTGGTGAACAATCTAGTATGTGCGTGCCTTTATCAATTGCATATCGCATTCAGCGCAACACAAGGGAAATTAATGCTGACCCGCTAGCTACCCAAGGAAAATTTTCAGATTTCAATTGGTCATTTTTAGGGTGGTTTTAAAACCGAGAGGTTTTTTTTTAGGTGGAAAGTTTTTACCCCTTGTTTTTTTAGGGTATTTTGGGGACTTTTCCAATGGTCATCCCTACCCTTTTGACCTCGAAGTACCTCCCCCCCCTGGGCTGGGGCCATCCTTTGTGTCATCGACTAAAATCCAACTGCAAAACTTATCAAAGGTAAAAATACATTTCCAAGTGTTATCAAGGTGTCAACAATTGAGTACTTTTTCATGACTGTATAGAATCTGATTGGATGTCCAACTACATGACCCGAAGTGGGGGTGGGGGGTGGTATTCCAGGGTTAAAAGGGTAGGGTGGCTGTTGCAGAAGTCCTGAAAGGCATAAAAATTTTCCACCTTAAAAATACCAGTTCAAATTCAAAATTTTCCCAGGATAGCTAGCTATAGGGTGTCATCATTAAGTTCCCTCGTGTTGCACAGAATGTGATATACAGGAAATAAAGGCACACACATCAAAGGATGTTCGTCAAAGGACTCTCGGCTTAACTTCTTGTTCAGTACTTGCTAAAACACAGAACTGAAAATGCAATCCAATGGCTTAAACTTTTCAACCCTAAAAATAGCAGGCTCTAAATGGTTTAATTGACACAGGGTTTTCTTTAACAACCTCTAAAAGTATCAAACTAACTATTTTAACCACTGAAAATTATGACTCACAGTTATACCTAGCTGTTATGCTATGGTTCAATTTATCATTTGTTCTCACACATATTTGTTGACTAACTTAGTTGTTGAATTTCTGGCTCTGTTCATAGTTACAAGTGTGGGACACTGCAGGTCAGGAAAGGTTTCGCACAATCACCCAGAGTTATTATCGAAGTGCTAATGGTGTTGTCATAGTGTATGACATCACAAACAGAGATTCATTTAAGAATGTTGTCAGATGGGCAGAAGATGTGAATAAGTATGCTTCTCCTCATGTTCTCAAGCTGCTAGTTGGCAATAAAAAGGATCTGGAACAGGAAATGATTAGAGAAGTACCTTTACAAGAAGCAAGAAATTTTGCATCACACTGTAACATGATTGATGCAATAGAAACATCTGCGAAGGTAATGAAAATATGCAGTACACAGTACAATGAGTTCTATTTTCCTATCTAGTATATACCATATTTTCAACTGGGGGTGAGAACAATTCAACCCTGGCCCTAAGTTAAAGGTCAAGATGGGGTAGAATGTAATTTATACCTAATATATTGGTATTGGCAACTTGGATAATGAGAACACCTCTGAGTGACAGCTGGTCTAAAAACTAGACTGGAAAATGTAGACCAACATCCTTGACTTCATAAATGGCAGCGATTTTGAAATTGTGTCTGAACTCAAATTTAATAGCTCTACTAGCAAAATATTCTTTGGAAAGTTTAACTCTAGAACAAGGCTAGCTAGTAGGACAAATCTGAATGGAGACAAAGGAGAGTTAAAATCACCAACATTATTTGCATTTAATAGTAGCATATAATAATAAAATGAAAACTAGTAAAATGCAGACTGATCAATAAATTCATCTTTGTTTATCTAGGCATAACTAATAAAATACTATGATTGTGTAATACATAAATGCAGACTGGTTCGACTTTGAGGTTTTATTGCATGCTTGTTCTACTAAAAGACTAAAAACATTTTACTGTAAACACATCACAAGGAAACTGTCAAGGCAAAACACATCATGGGCCATTAAAATATGTAGTGTCACATTTTTATGACTAGTCACATTATTACTGCTTATACTTTACCTGTTTTTGTTGATTTTGATTTATTTTGACTACAAAACAGACTGTCACGCTGAATAATTTGTTTTAGGAAGTTTGACATTTGTAAACAACTATATATTAGAATGTTATCTACTATACACACAAATTTTATTTGAAATATCATTGTAGATTTATTGCAGTATTTTTTAAATAACAGCAAGTCATGGCCTGATCTGTGTTCGATTCACTCCCAGAGTGATACTGTGTAGTTGGCAAGTGTCAACCAAATCGAGACTGCATGTCATCAGACTGGCTCTTGCTAACTTGTTAATCCTTGTAATCTCAAGTAGCCAGTGTTTTCTTTTAGCTTTTGGATTGCAGTATATTCAGTAGCAGTATTTGTAGTAGTAGACCAGCAGCAGCAGCAGCTAGTGGTAGTAGTACAGCAGCAGCAGCAGCTAGTGGTAATAGTACAGCAGCAGCAGCAGCTAGTTGTAGTAGTACAGCAGCAGCAGCAGTTAGTGGTAGTAGTACAGCAGCAGCAGCAGCAGCTATTGGTTGTAGTACATGTGTACAGCAGCAGCAGCAGCTAGTGGTACTAGTACAGCAGCAGCAGCTAGTGGTAGTAGTACAGCAGCAGCTAGTGGTAGTAGTACAGCAGCAGCAGCTAGTGGTAGTAGTACAGCAGCAGCAGCAGCTAGTGGTAGTAGTACAGCAGCAGCAGCTAGTGATAGTAGTACAGCAGCAGCAGCTAGTGGTAGTAGTACAGCAGCAGCAGCACCAGCTAGTGGTAGTAGTAGTACAGCAGCAGCAGCTAGTGGTAGTAGTACAGCAGCAGCTAGTGGTAGTAGTAGCTACAGCTGCAGCAGTAGCAGCTTTTTTTGTCTAGTTGTAGCAGCAGTAGTAGCAGCAATAACACTTCAAGGCCTTTTTTCATCAGGATTCTACAAATGTTGAAGAAGCTTTTGTGAGAATGGCAAGAGAACTTAAAACACTCTATGAGGGAGGCTCCAGTCTTGGAAATGTTGATGATAATAGAGTTTTTCCTGAAACAAAGAGAATTGACGGTGGATGGGGATGCTGCAGTTAGATAAGAAAAAAAGCTAACACATCTGCCACATGTTTGGAGTTTACACACAGATGAAAGCAAAACGTTTGGTGTCTCAATGCTGCTGTCCCTGTTGATGTTGTTGGCTTGGAGCAAAACCTGAACGGCTTCTTCGACTGGTCTAGTGTGTTTCCCGGTGTACATCTTGTCATTGCTCACCGAGGGAGACAATTGAACATTAATTTCACTATTTATGAGTTCGTTCACAACAAAACACCACTAGATGTCTTAACTATGACAACAAGATACTTGTAACCCAAATCAAATGGTATTTTCATGGATTATTGGCTGGCTGAAGGTTGTGCGTCTAAGAAATAGATGAGTTGCAAGCATAAGGTCTAAATTAGGCTATTTGTGAAGAGTTTTACTAAAGAAAATATATTTCACTTATTTTACAGTAGCCTTACTCACCCTATGAACAGCTGGGGCCAGGTCATGTTAGTAAGTTGTGCGGGAAAGTAATTAGTTCACCAAGTGAAGAACACATGCTGTTTATTCTTTGGCCTGACTTAATTTCTGATTGGCTGACGAGAAGGCGGGACTGTATTGTACGTAACAACTGCGGGCATTTTTTATTTTTTACCGCTTGATCATATTTCCCTTCCTTTTTTCTAAATTTCTAATTTAGGTAAAAAAGTATAATAAATGACTTGTACACCTCACTTGTTCTTAACTGGGGAATCTCTGACCTTGGTCTTCTTGCCCCCATGTCAAGCCCTCGGTCTAAGATATCCCGTTAAAGTCCTTGCTATCCATTAATAAGTGTTATGTAATGCCTGCTTCAAAGGATTGCAAGTTTGTACCCCGAAAGATTAGTTTATCACAGTAAGATTTCCATTGTCACGTTAAACGCGAGACAAAGTTCCGATAATGTAAATCAAAGATCAATAAATGTTATTATTTACAATTATGTTAGAACATATTAGTTGTGGGAAATAGACGTCGGTGGTAAACGTAGAAGATAAGTCCAGAAACAGAAAATAGTTGGCAAAGTAGAAGAGATTCTTTTTGTGAACCGATCTGTTTTTGTCATAATTGCTTTGCTTATAAAATGTTTAAAAATGAAAGGCTAAAATGTTTAAAAATGAAAGGCTAAATGTTTATATTTTATGTATCGTTTATAAAAAGGTTTTTTCTAAAACGTTTTCGACACGGTGGTCATCATCGATCTGTTTTTAAAGACACGTACCGGTTTAAACACTATTATATTTCCAGCATATAAATCGAATTTCTGATACCTAAAATTGAAGCTAAAAATTCAAACTGGGCATATATGACAGCCATGTCATTACGTTAATTCATACAAGTTGTTTGTCACGAAATTGTGATAAGACAGGCAACTTCAGATCAAGAGCTTATGGTTCTATCAGTGACAAGGACGCTATTTTTATCTATTTTCCTCTTCTCATCATTTAATTTAAAATACGCTTAAAATACGGGTCAAAGGGGCCTGTAAAAACCGCCTCTTCTAATTTTTATTTTTACGAGCTAACTATTTACCAAATTAAATGAACTCTGAAACCACGTGCATTGTTCTATATTTTCTCACTTTTTATCTTGAGCTTTGTTCCAAAAGAGAAAAAAACAGACTCTAATTTATAGTATTTAGCAGTGCAAAGGCCTCTAGAGGCACCATGGATAACTAAGGCAGGTGAGTACAGATCAAAGGTTCTTGCGTGAGTGCTGATGGTGACCAAGAGCATCTAGTTTCAAGGTTTATCTTCTCTTTCGAAACTGCCACCTGATCGGCCCAATGAGTAAGGCACCAAGTCTGTCAGCGGGAGGCCCGAGTTCTATTCTCGGTCCTTTACTCAAGGTCTTAAAATGATTGAGAAGGTGCTGCTATTGCCTGGTTAGACCTTTGTGTTTCCTCGGATAAGGAATGTAAACCACAGGCCTGGTATCTCAATCTCCTATCAGGGGAATTAAAAGAACCCAAAAGAGTAGGGTAATCTCGGTATCATGTCAACTATTAAATAAGGAAACTCTAAATGAATATAAATATGAGCCACATACAATTGACTATCTAGAACCCTTGGTATTTTAACAGTTGCTGAAAGACCCTGAATGGGAGCATCTTTGTAGCACTATGTTTGTATTGCATTGTATTGCAAATAAGAGAGAAAACAGATGGCCAATTTTAGTTATGTAGCAGTTGAAATATTTGTGGCGCCATGATTGGATAGCCTTTTCTTTTTTTTTCCGATCATCTTTTACAAAATGATTGGAAGAAGCCGATATACCTCTCTATTTTTTTATGTTTACCTACTTTATTATGCTGCAAAAAAGAATTCTGACAGTCTCTTTCTAGTTAACAAATTAACATGACTAATTTGCTGCTTTGCAGTGATATTCCAGCCGTTTTCAACCATTCATTGTTTTTCCATGGCATACATACTTAAAACCCATTTTAAGATGTTTTATAGGATTGAAAAATAAATGCTTTCCAAAACTGAAAGGAAGTTGAACCATGTAGGGGTTCTCTATTGCCTCTAAGCTAAACACAATGGTGCAACAGTATACAAAAACACTGTTAGATTTAATGAGTTTAAACCTCGTTCTAGGTCTTAGCAAAATGGAAGGATAATTCAATATAACAGCAATATTCTCTAGTTTATGTCATGTTAAGTTTGCAGTTTCTCTGGCTGTAAACAAAATTTGCAATATAGCTAGTTTGCCTTTGGTAGGCCATCTCCCAAGTACTTTCCCAAGGGCGATTCTCTTTTTGTGTGTTTTGAGTTATGACAGAGGGACAGTGGTTGAAGGGCCTGTATTCGCTTGTGTAACAGCCATTTGGCAAGAAATCAACCCCAGCATCCACAGCACAACAACAAGCAAGTGTTGCTGTTGAAGTGTCCAAACACTCACATTCAGATGGTGCCTCAGAAAAGGTTTTACCATAAACATCATTAGAAGTGATATTTTGCTCCGTATCCATTGACTTGTAGCCATACTGTAAAGGTTGCTCTTTTCTTATACCATCAAGGCTTCTCACCATCTGGGGGCGCTTTCCATCAAGACACGACTGTCCAGAATTTTTCTGTTCGTTCCAAAAGCCAGTCTCATGTCTGTTGCACCCACTCTCTTCACTCTGAAATGTTGGGAAAAACTGGTGTTGTTCCTTAGTTGACATCGCTGGCTGCAGCAGGCAAGTATCTCTTTGACCATGCCAGCTGACAGGATTTTTAATACTTCCAAAGTGCCCCGTGTGTGCAGACATTGATCCAGTTTCATAATGGCTGATCTGGTCTTTCACTCCAGTTCTTTGATTTTGCCTTTTTGGTTGTCGTAACGTGTTAAAAACACCTTCAAGCTTAGTATCTGTTTTATGTCGATTTGTTCGAAACTCCCTCAACGTGCCAGAAGGGTTTGGGTTCTCCTGAGATTCCACTGCACACGAAGATTTTGAAATAGCTGATACACCAGGCTTGATTTTATTAATTTCAACGGCATCTTCAAAATGGCTGGCATCCTTTGTGTTACTGCTCACAGATGGAAGTATGCACTCTGGCGAGTCTTTATCATCAACACTGGAAAATTGCATTTCTAGATATTGCTCAAATGCTTTATCAAACTCGTCTGGCATAGGTAGCACAGGCTTGCAATATTCATCTTCTTCATCCGAGGAAAGTGGCTCACAAAATGGTACAGACTTGTGCACACTTTGTTCATCAAGACTATCTCGACCGTCATTAAACTTCACTGGAAACACCATACTCCTTTCTTGACCAACAGAACTAGCATTCAAGGGGGATTCAAGGGGCATTTGCTTTTTATTTTTTATGTTGCCATCCTTACATTCACTAATCAAGCTTTGCAATCGGCCATAAGATCCATTAATGCAATTGGACTTCTGACTTTGGGTACGAGAGCCGTTAATGCCACTGGACTTCTGACTTTGGTCAAGAGAGCAATTGTTGTGACTAGATTCCTCTGTTTGGTCAGGTAAACCTTTGTCTTTACAAATACCATCATTATATTCACTTTTAGGATGCTGTGTTTGACTATGTGCACAACTTATTTCAACAATGTCAGGTTCGACAAGTGTTAGTTCAGCTGAATCATTTCCATTTGGTTTTTCTAGCATTTTAGGGTTGACTTTATTGCATGTGTTCATTTCTACTGGGTATTTGTCATTCTCTTCAGTGTAGCCAACTGTCCTTTTGTTAGATACAACACCATCAGCAAACATCCTACATTGTTGAGTATGGAGTTCTTGCTCAGCAGTATTTAATATGTCAGTGATTTTGTTTCTTTCACACAGAGTTCCATTATTTGATGTTTTACCAATGTCACACTTAATTTCTCTCTCAATATGAATATCTGAAAGACTTAAGCTACTCACTTCAGACTCTAGTTCTGAGTTCTCAAGCAACATAGCTTCCTTGAATGAGTTAGCAGTTGATTCAGGAAACAAAAGGTTGTCGGGATTCTTTCTACCATAGTTTTCTGCATAAGGCTCTTTACTCTTTTCAATATCCAACTTTGATTCTCTTAGCTGAACTGAGCCAAAGTTATTTTGGTTTTGCTGTTTTCTGTCAAAACAATCAACACTTACTTCAGATTTATCTTCCGTCTCTGAACCTGATTTTAGTTTTCTCGTGTCAGAGTTAAACCTGTCATTTTCAGTAGCAGAGGTATCTTTTTCTTCACTTTGCTTCAAGACTGACAACTCAATCTTAATACTTTTCTTCTGCTTTGACGTTTCTTCCTCAGTTTCCAGCGGTTTGTTTTGGTAGAAAGATTCAGGAATATGCTCTGGAAAAGAAAGCAACAATGAAATTTGCAAATGAACGTTTACTTACAAGCATTACTTACAGGCGAGGCAACTCAATAGACTAATTAATGCAAGAACCCTCTTCACTGTGATCACAGTCATCTTGAGTTTAAAAGACTAGTTTTGAGTAAAGTTCCATGTAAGAACTAGGGAACCTATTGTTCCGAGGCATTTCACATTCTCCACACCAGAATGTTTCAATTTTCATACTGAGAATACATCGACCAGTAAACAACATACTTTTTTTAAGTAAAAAACGCAACACTCTTTTTTAAAGAAACATTTCTTTTGTTTTTAATTTATTAAGCCAATCATAGAACTCCAAAACAAAAGTGAAGAAAACCTTTTCATTTTCAATGTTCCCAACTTAAAATTTTTCTTGAATTTTAAAACAGAAATGTTTTAACTAGAAAGGAATAAATGAGCGACCTGGAAAAAAATACATCAGCTTACTTAATTATGAAGATATTGTCCATTTTTAAAGTTTATTCAATCAGATCAACAGTTTAATAAAATCGCAATTCCATTGCAATTCACCTGCTTAGTTCTTACTTGGATCATTAGTTAATTTACAGACTGAAGTACATGTGTGCAGTGCATACTCATTTGTCTGATTTTCATACAAAGGGAAAAAAGAAAACTTATAGCATTTCTCCCCTGTAGAAAATGTGAGGTCTGATTAAAACATTAATTTTGGGGATTTTCATATTTTCATAAGCTTTTGCAAATCTACAAAAAAGATTTACTAGGAAATAAAAACAGAAAAATTGAAATAAAATTGAAGGTTCAATTAAGTGAACTAAATAAAAACCAATTATCACTTCAACAAAATTAATGGTCTTCATACCTGGTAGAGGACTGATGATTGTCTCAATTCCTTCCTTCATCTCTGCAAATTCATTCTCCTCCTTTCCCTGGGTGACATATGTCACAGCTACTCCCTTTGTTCCTTAAAGACAACACAAGTCCACGTTATAAGTCAAATTAATCTAAACTAAAGTTATGTTTTATGTTAAAAGCTTTTTTTGATAACTTTATTGGCCTATATAGCACCCCTCATACATGTTAGTTCTATATAAATTTAACATCAGGATACACCGCATACACAATCATGAGAATCACTAAAGAGGGGTAGCGAAATGCTCCCTTAAAAATTAAAGCCTCTGCAATTTACGGCTAGTTCTTGAGATCTAGTCATCTCGTTTGCCAGGTCTCGTATTTTTTTAAATTTTTTCTCCGTCTTGCAGTATCAGATTTCTTGCTTTTGATTAAAACTTGTTTGGTGCCTTGCTACGCGAGTCTGTGTCTCGGATTTTTTGTACCGTAACCTCTTGGTCTCAGATTATTCTTTGTTTTTCAAAGTCCGAGGCTCACACTTTAAAAACGCCGTCTTGGCAACTCGGACTTACCAACAGCCGAAATATTTTGGGTATAAAAGTGGAATGGCTTCTGGTACTGATTTTTATTCTACTTACCATTCGCTATGCCCAATATAGGATTTGCTAAGAAAGATTATGTGGGTTGGTAACAAATATTTTAAAAGGGTGTTCAAAAGATCAATAAGTTAGATTTATTGGTAACATTGTACATAACGTAGTTTGCACAACCTATACAAAAAGAAACTCTCTTCCTAATCCACTAACAGATGGCTCTTGTGAAGAAACTGTTAAGACCACCTTTAAAACTGCAACAAACTGCACTAAGTTAAGAGCTCATCTTAACTCTAACAAATCATTTTACTAACCAAATCTGCCAGCACGTCCAATTCGGTGTAGGTAGGTTTCTGTGTCACGTGGTAAATCCAAATTCACCACAAGATTCACACGCTCTGCATCAATTCCTCGTGCAGTCTGCAAGATCGTGCGGCATCAACTAAGTGCAATTTCATTACCTATACTATACTCTATAGATATACACCGTATCACAATATGTAAAAAGGCTTTAGGGATTGAGCAGGATTGGGTTAGATAGAAAAAAGATTCCCCGTTCAATTTAGAGATTGAAGTTTTTAAATATTTGTCTGGTCAGTAGTATAGTATGTACCGAATTATCCCCCTTTTTGCGGTGGAATCTCATTAAACGTGCAGTGGAATTGATTATCCTGGGATAACGTTATAGCTCGTGAATAAAATGTGGTAGATTAAGTTGTCTCTTTTGTTTTCCAACCTCGTGAATAAAATGCGGTGCTTGTATAAATTATCTCTTCTGTTATGAAAATGATCACTACGGTTTTCCTAGTGGCACAAAAATGCATTTATTATGCACATCAGCAACGGTTTTGGTTCGTCATGATTGTTTGGTCTGTAAACGTATTGTTTTCAGGATGACATTCAATGACAACATATAACGATACTGTACTTTTGGTTCTTGCCAATTTAATTTAGTGGAAAGGTTTAAACATTGCAAACCATTAAACCAGTTTTGTTTCACACCCTAAAGCAAAAACATTTTAAATTTTTTCTTTTTCTATTTCTTCCATTTACTAAAATGAACATCTGTAATTAGTTACAGTTATTTCTTAATCTCTAATTTTCATTTCACTCACAAGGTCTGTAGATATCAGGATGCGACATTTGTAGCTCTTTAGTTTGTCCATTGCCTTGAGTCGCTGACTCTGGCTTTGACTTCCTGTGTGACAAGCAATTTGTGTTTAACTACACATCCCTCGTAATAGGGAGATTTAACATCGCGTATACGCGAGATGCGAACATGAAACGTGATCACGTCAGCAAGATTTTCCCGCGTCTGACATTTCACATTTGCCGTACGTACGCCAAGTTAAGGGTTTTCGTGTTTGGTATTTACGTGAGATTTTTTGATCTTTTTTCAAGCAAT
>JAOBAT010060997.1:10653-25417 GCA_026413305.1 Hydrozoanthus tunicans | reverse complement strand
GGTGGTTCGCGCCTTCTGTGCTAGTTGGATCGTGTTTAGCCCCCTGAAATATGATCTGCGTTGATGAGGGACGAGGCTGCCTTGATGTTTACGCCCACCCCCCTCTCCTCCTTCCCTTCCCAAAGATTCCTGGATCCACGCCTGGAAAGAGCTTCGTTCGGGAGCCTTACCGTATTTCAAGAAGTACGATTCATAACTTTAGTCAGCAGTAGATAATAGATGCGTTTTGCAGTGAAAATAGCGGGCGCATTTCACTCTCAGCCTGGATACGAGGAGTTGGCAATTAAAATCTTTGAAAACTCGACAAATTTTTTGTGTTATTGGAGATAAATTTTGGGGAACTGAATATTTTGTGCGGGAATTTTTGTTTTGTGGGAATTAATTTTGTGGTTTGGACAAAAACGGCAAAAACGGCAAAATAAATTCCCGCGAAATGTTCTTCTTGTACGATAACTATATTCGGCAAGTTGGATTGTAAAAAAAAAACAATACATAGATTTCTAGAGGCGCTACTACAGGGTCTGCGAGGCTGAGATGTAGACTTTTTGCAAAATTTAGGTCCTCCGTACATCTACTATCATTGGTCGAGTACTCAAGTTAGCGCATTCGCGGCTCGATTTCTTTGTTCTCTGAGCTCGACTTGTAGCTACTGTGGCAAGTCAACTGAGATACTCCAGTTATACATGTTTTTTTTATTAGAACCTGTAACTTTCCACTGAGGCTGGGCTGTTCTCAACTTTTTGGGAATTTTAAGTTTGTTCTTATTTCTTGATTATTCAAACGGTGGATTAGTTGCCCGGGACAATAAAAAGAGAGACTGAATGAATACAGAATCGACTACTAAGATGGAACCAATGATGATCGATGGAATCGAGATAATCTTTATGGACTAAATTTACCGTATAGTACAACGTACATTATTGTACATGTATGCAACATATAGGAGCATTCAATTTTAAAAAATGAAAAGAGCGGTTGAAAGTTTTATTGTGAACTTAAAGTATGTTAATCTCAACCTTTGTACAAGGGTTGAATAATATTCTTAAATTTGTCTGATGAAAATTTCAACTTGGTGATTGTGCTTGGCTTGCTTTTATATTTTGGGCAACTTATTTCAGCCTGAGTGCTCTTATGCACCTCTTTTTTTAAGAAAATATGTTTTATAAGAATATCGAGGCTGAAAATCGCGAAAATTTAAGAATATTGTAATAATAATGTCGAGGCTGAGATTTTGTTAAGAATATAATTTCGTGCAACATATAAATACGTTTAGACTAAAATTTAAAGGTTCGGAAATTCTGAATATTTTTCCGCAAAAAATGCCACCGAACGACAACTTGCATGTTTATGTACTTAAGTAACCGTTTAGCCGTCCCATATCACTCCTCTGCACGAATTTCGTAGTAAGTGACCAAAACTTCTAAAACACAAAACTATTCTGTAGACCTTCAATAGATCTTTCTCATAAGTGGCAGCAGAGTGTTGCACAATGTATAAACGCTATCATCTGGCCGTGGAGACTCGGGAAGGCAACGCCATGCTGGCAGACATATTCTATTGACATGTATTCTAAGAATATTTAAGAACATTTTCAGCCTCAAAACGCCATAAAATTAATAATCTTGAGCCTGAGTCTGAAAAACACTATTCTTATAAAAAAAAGAGTGTAAGTTAGTTCTTTTATAAAAAAACATGTATTTCAACCGCTCGAGGTGAAACCTCCTGCGTACGCCTTGATAACGCTTTAGATAACCTCAGCTTAATCAGCTTTCGTTACTGATATTTGTTACGATACATACATTTCACAGCTCAGAAGCACAGTGTTTATCTAATTCATAACAACATTTGTAAGGAGCCCTCTTCAGATCTGTTGTGCATAACTGAAAATGCAACAACACAAAACCCCCCAAAAAATTAGCTCTGTATAATTACAGCTCAAATTAGGACTAAAAACGCTCCGTAGCTGTATTATTTTCGTGAAAAGCCACAACTTTTAAATGATCGTTGAAGGAAGAATAAAATTGATCAATAAAGATAATTAATCACGCATGTATGCGTCCAAGCAGATAAACTGCCTAAAGTAGGGCCTACACTCTTTTTTATAAGAAGGTCGAATTTTTCGACTGAAGCTGAAAACGTTCTTCAAGTATTTTTGGGATATCAGTCTCAAATGCTCTTAAATACATGTTCATAAAATATCTTTGCTGATTTTAATTATACGTATACGGTACCGAATGTGATACACCTGTATAGTATAGTAGTAGTAGCTGGTACTAACTTTCTTGCCAGTTTGTCTCAAGAAATATACCTGTAAGAACTGCGATTTGGGAAAGTACGAAAACATGTGGTGTAAATTGTTATCTGTGAACTTTAGTCAAGAAGCCCATCAAAAAGCAAATTTTTGATACCACTGCATATGAATTATTTGCAATAAGTTATCATCATAAAAAAAAGTTCTCCACCTTTTCTCAGCCTTAGCATGTTCTTATTAACATGTTCTTAAATTTTTGGCGATTTTTAGCCTCATCAAAAAAGAGTGTATAAAGCCTTAAAGGGATCGGCATTCGTGCAGATCATGTTTGGTTCCCAAGAATTTCAATTCTAGTTTACGATTATCTAATTCATATGAAAACCTTGGTACAACGTTCTTTTTGCGACGCACTTATATGATAATAATAAAACGTCTGAGATAAAGAGGTTTCTTAATAATAATCTGTAAACAGAAATTTTAATCAGCCCACCGAGAGAAAAACTGATAACTTACCAGCAAGTGTATAATACTATAAAACTAACAGATTGTATCAAAAAACGGATAAAAAAATATTCAGTTTGAAAACAACATATTTGAATTTAAAACCATTAGAAAACGAGAACACTAACTGAAGACAATAAGATCCACTGTGCGCGGCAAGATTTGATTGAAGCCAAGAAAAGATTTTGACTTCACTTTCCGGTGAGCGTTTGATTCATTTAGCTGTGTAAGTAAAGTGCTGAACAATTTTGTTGTCTCCCGCTTGAACGGCTTTGTTAAAGACTTCTGGCGCTTTCTTTGATGGATGCAGTTGGCACTGTTAGTTATTGTTAAGCTCTACAGATGGAGTAAAAAATGTACTGAGCATGATGAGCATTAAGTTAAAAGACAAAAAGCAGAGGGCGACACGTCTTGAGCTTTCGAGCTGGATAACAAAGTCTAATTTGCGGCATGGAAAACTGTTTTTTTTTTGTAATTAGACGATGAAAATTAGATCAACAAACACCAAGAAGAAAGGAGAAAATGATAAGTGTGTCAAGAATATACACCGAAAACTAAAATAGTGCTTCTTAAGTATAAAAGCATGAATTCGGTATAAAATGTCGCAAGAGTTTAGAAAATGCGAGAGTGGGTCAGTTTTATTCGCCGAAAAGGCTAACTTCGCATGAATAGTGCAAAATTAGTTCATTTCATTGAATGGAGTTTAAAAGCAGGTGCGATTTCTTATTGAATCTAGATAAAAAAAAGTACTGTGAAATAATTCTAATGATTACGTAAACCGGCGTTATGAAAGACACTTTCAACGTGACAGTGCCGGAGTTGCGAACAATTCGACAAAAAAAAAACACTAGCGCCTGTCTTTTAGAATCATTAGATGAAAACTAACATGCAAGATCTCGCAAAAGCTATTCCAAATTTGGTTTCGCTGTCCTCTTGGAACATTTATTAAGCATGATAGTATTTCAACCTACTAAAACCCGCATAAAATATTTGTATTACTTTAAGATGTCTTAATTGATTTTAAATTGTGTATGTATGCAGAACTTCGTAAAATGAATGCTTGCGGAAATTGAACTTTAAGTGATTCAAAAGCGAAAAAAATAACCATGTATAGTTTTTGCAAGAGGCTTCCAACGCACTCCACAATCTCGCTGAGATTTTGATGGTGTTTTTCTTAACATGCTAATCTAACATATTAGTTATACCGTAAGTGACTTAAAAAAGATACGTTTTATGGCACCCAGGGGCCTTCCGGCTCTTATCAAATTTCAAGACTGCCGCTATAAATTCGGCGAAAAAAGTCGTAAATGAAAACAGGTTTCTCTGAAGTGTAACTTTGTTATTAAGTTTATTAAATGCAAGCACAGCTTTACAGTCAGTCGGTCCTTTTCCACTACCTTGAGATCTGTTGTGGAATAAGAATCAGTACTGCTTTTGTTTCATTTGTCGTTCAGATCAAAAAGTAACATCACTCTTTGTGCCGAACGGGGTATTAAAATCTCCTAAAAGCCTCACCAAGAGTAGAACAAAACTTTCCACGCAGCTGTACGGCTGAAAATGTTTTGATATTGTGTCGTACGTAACTCACTTCCAAGTACTGTAGACCGAGTTGCCTAATTACAGAAAACCGTTTGTGGCTGGACTAAAAACTTCAAACAAACACAAGCAGTTCTATAAGGACATTTCAGAATCTTTACCATTTAGTCTGTGATAAGTGAATCGTTTCTATGATCTGGCTTTGACAGAAAAGGGGTTTTGGATGTTTTCCCGGTTGGAAAAAAGCATGAGATTAACTGCATAATTGAAGAATATGAACTACACTGTCACTAATCTTTCCCATATTCTACTATAGGAGGGTAGTATAGCATCAACTCAAAATGATACGAAAACACTTGTCCATTCGAAGTGGTTTGCAGATGTTTCGTTTTGTGTTTTTCCTTTTCTTCTGTTTAATGCCACCAAAACTTGGGGGAAATTAATTGATAGTTCTGTTTCGAAGATTCTGTGATAATTCAAAAGCGTTTCTCTGCATGAGATGCCAATCGGTCGTCAGTGCTTATAAAACACCGAAATCATAATTTGTCTTTCCGAAACGACTGCATATTAAACACTGAGTACCGGCTTAAAAGCCTCAATGCGGGCAAAAAAGATATCAATTGTCGTTAACTAATTTTGTTTTTATCTACTATGTGTACTAAACAAAATTTTACGTTCGGTCATATGTTGAGTTTGCAACTAAGATTAAGAGACCGCCTAGACTAGTGGCCTTTTTGTATATAGTTTATATCCATGAGTTACTTTTCAAATTCGAAATCTTATAAGATTTCAAAGCCCTGTATCTCATACTTGTAATGTCGTAAACAAACTTGCTATTCGTCCAATTACTGATTTTTATTTGGGGTGTTTTAATGCGTAAGACAAGTTCATTTATTTTATTTCGGCGTAAAGAACTTTTCTTGCAATCATTATTACAAATTTGTTAAAGGATTTTAAGGTAAAGTGACTTCACTTGCTGATTTGTAGAATCAAGAGGAATTTAAGTCAAGCATAAAACTGTTGAGAACCCTATGTATCAATATACTCGGCATTTCAGCATGAAATCTCGAACACGCTTTTTTAAGAACAACTTTTTAAGAACAACGAGACTCAGATTGGCCAAAACTTAAGAACGATTTAAGAACAAGCTGAGGCTCGGGCTTGATTATTAAACTTTACTAAGCTGAACAATACAGATGGAATAAGAACTTCGCAGTTTAAATCATCGCTACACTGGAAATCGTCTCGGGGAAATGATTCAGTGAAGCCACGATAAATCCGCGGGGAGGAATTGATCAAATTCGTTTTCCAATGCGTGCATTGCTTAGCTTTTCTTCGATTTAAACACACATAGAAGTAAGAGCAGTTTAAGAACAATTTGATGCTAAAACCGCCAATGAGCCTCAGCCAAATTTACTCGGGTTTTATATAAAAAAAAAGCCGCATGCGTTTCGATGTGACAAAAAAATATTTTTAACTTTTTAACCAGAAGCTATTTCAATTTAAATCGATTTCTTCTGCCAAACATATTTTTAATTTCTCACAGTGGAAGAACAGAAAGAAAGCTAGAAAAACGAACCCGTCGCTTTGGCAAAGCCTAAGACCTTCCAAAAAGGAATTTCTTCGTTTAAATGTTCCTAGCCGGATTATCCGCCTGGCCGGCCTTTCAGAAATTTGCTTGATATTTGACAAATAAACTTAATGTTATTAAAAGGCATTTGTATTATTTGAAAAGAACAGTATGAAATTCACAAATTACACTTAAAAACATTTTGAACACACCATTTCTATTTTCACTTCAGACCCGTTGTCAATATTACTTTTGCCGCCCGTAAATTACGAAAAATTAAAGCGTACTTTGAAGTCCTTTCGTTTAAAAACAAATTTTTGTTTTATTTAGGCAAATCCGTTGTTTAGTTCCAAGTCTTAAACAAATTGTTAAATGCTCAAAAGGTTTATTGATCCATTAAAGCTTGTTCAAGATTATAAACATTTTAATGGCAATAAGTTTCTAAATTTACTAGTGCATGTGGAGTCACATAGGCCATCGAAACCCATCAGGTTTTGGCAAAAACCTTGTTTACTAAAACTAAGTACGGTAAGCCAGCAAGCCTTCGCGTACTCTTTATGCTTCAGTTAAACGACATTCACACTAAACGAAGTTTAAAGAGAATTATTTAATGATTATTGGTTGTCCATCGCTTTAATTTCAACAGATAACTTTAAAACGCGTCAAGTATTATTCAAACATGCTAATTCTGCTCCCTCATTTTGTCAGCATTAAATGATTATTTGTCTGTGGGGTTTTTTACAATCTAATTTGATTTTTGTATCTGTGGATGACGACTTGATTTTTAAAGAGCGTGTTTGTTGATGACAGAGACAGGGATAATTATTAGCAAGCGATAAGATCTACCTCTTGTGGCCGACAAAGTCTATGTTTGAGATTTTCCCTTTGTTTATCCCAGCGGAATCTTGAAACGTTCGGCTCCAAGTAATATCATGGAGGCGATTGAAGTACATAACATGTCTAATCTTATTCGTCAATATCTTTTTTATTTTGGTAATAAAGTCACACTTTAAATGCCGTCCCTTGAGCTCCTTCAGCTAAAAACTGATAGATCTCAATCTGTTTATTTTCTCAAATTTATTTCACTTAGCAATGGCTAACGCTATTTGTTGACATTGTTGAAAAAGTGTGTGTGGCTAATTTGCAACGAGGGAAAATAATTGTTATGAAGTGTTTTGCTACAATACAGCGATGGGTAAATTAGAGCAAATTTGCTCAACAGACCTAAATGGCAGGCAATATTGCATTGATAACAACCAAGCACCTGGGCCATCTGGCGAATAAACCAGTAATCAATGACCCGGACAGCTGTCCAAGCTAGCCAATCACAGCGCCGGTAAAAAGATGAAAGACGAAGTCAAACGAAACGCAAACAATCAAATAAGTGTATCCGTTTTGAAGGATACATTTGAGGAGGTTGAAATTAATGCTAAGGGCGATTATTGCAATGATTCTAGTTAATAGTTTTTTGACTACCCTAAATACTAATCGATTTGAGATTTAGCTGCAGCTTTCCTGTGTTAGACTCTTTCACGAATGAAAAATCTCAAAAGTTTTGCTGTTCATATTCAACCTGCGGATGTTTATAGATTTTTAATATACTCAGTTTTGAAAAGCTATTCATTTTAACCTGACGCGAGATTCCATACCCATTATTTAAAATCGATTACGAAAAATTCCCAATTTGGTTACACCGGAAAACCCATACCAATAAACTTTAACGAACAAATGAACTTTGTTTTTGTGAGTGACGTATTGTTATTATTAAGTGCCCCTACATTTTAATGACATTGAAAGTCCAAAAAATTGCATGACAACAGCTTCGAGGCTCACCCCATATAAATTTGATTGCCGGAATCTCGGGGAAATATTCTTGATTAGATTTTCCTAGGGTCAGGTCCACAATAACCGCACCTTATCAACTTGAAAATGCAAAGTTCCTCTTCAAACTTCAGTGTCGATTCCCTCATGGGGAAAAAACAATCCGGAAACCCAATTCAAACCACAGAAAAACAAGATTTAAAACAAGATGAGAGAAAATCCGCGTTTTCTGTCACTCAGTTTCCAAAAAGAGAGTTCCATATTCCGAACTTTTGTAACTGCCAACCTTGTCAGCAAAATGCTGTAACGGGGTTTCCAGCGGCTGTGAGCCAAACTGGTATTACCGCTATTAACGATCCTCGCTTCATGCCCGTGCAGACTGTGGCTGCGATGAGCGTTTCGGGCCCTGTCTATCTGCCGAAAGGTAAGCCCGTGTTCGTTAATTCTTGGTTCTTTTTCTGCAAAAGACTTTAATTTCAAAGCATGTTTGTGTGAAGTACCTAAGTAAAACGGACTTCCAACACATGCTCAACAATGCAATTTTACTTATAATTTCATTTTTTGCATTTTCCATCAACTGAAGGCTTCATGTATACAGTTCCAACGTACTGGAAAGCCTTTTCAGTCGACTTTATATGATCCATTAGCGATAAACGGAAAAGTGCTACAAAATTCATAAGTTGGCGCCTTCATTAAAAAGAAATCAATATACCAATCGTTTAACACTGTTAAGCAAGGAGTAATCTTTGCAAGTATTCTAAACTTGAGTTTAAGCCAATAAATAGAAGATTTTGTGAAACGCGCGTAATGTTGATTTTCTTTTCATCTGAACGTTTCGCCAAAGTTCATTGTAAAACAATTGTTGTGAGCGTTTTAACAAAGTCGTTTTAGATCTTGTTTCATTGGTCAAAAGGTCCTAAACGTCTTTTTCTCTTTCGACGCCAATTTCACCCAATAACTTCTTTATACTTGGCAATAAAATGATCGTCAAAGTAATCAAGAGTTCTTACAAAAAACACCCCACAACGCTATTAAAGCACATATTGATCTGTTCAGAGACATAGTTCCGACTAATCTATAACTATTCTGAATTATCTCGTTCTTAAATCTGATAAGAAATTGAAAAATAAAACTAGAAAATCTGTTGAAGTTTAATTGAAGGGTGTGATGAATTACGTTTTGTGTGTCGCCTTTAAACTGCAACTCAAACTTGAGTTGTAGCCAAAATTACGCCAAAACCCTTTCTAGAGGAAAATAACTTTAAGCCCATAATAAAGGGGAAAAACCTAAATATTTGGTATTCTAAACTCCAGATACTTGAACACCAACATCGTTTTAAATTTCAAGATTTCTTTTAAAACAAAAGGCCGTTTTTCATTTTCTTTGATAAGACAGATGAAAAGGTGTTATTTTTCTCATTCTTCGATAGCCAAAGGTTTTATTGAAATACGGGTTTTAGTTTGTGTTTCACAAGATCCGTTAATGCGTTATCATCGTTACATATTTTGATAATACACCAGTGACTATTCAAACCCATTTAAATAGGAAAAGACAACGTTTATCTATTGGCACTTGAAATATAAAACTGGACCTTGAACTCCCCGAATGCCTTCAGATTGCTCTTAAACTGTGAAAGAAAAACTTTCGTTTAATCTCTTCCCTCAAGCATAAGAGACGCTTCCCTTTTCCCTGATATTTTTCAATAAATTGATTGGTAAAATTTTATCAATTGAGCGCTGAAGATTAGACATGGATCCATTTTTGTAATCTTGAGCAAGCCAGTGGCAGTGAATTCATATGAATAACCCGCTTTTCAGTTATAAAAAACAATTTTGTTCGATTGTATTAACTATATTTGTAAAATTGCTGTTAAATTGATTTTTCAAATCAAGAATTCTGTAATGGGGATTAAATGAGGCTTTTAACGGGCCAAAACTTCTTCTTATGTATATGCTAGGTTAATTTATAAAACACGAAAAGTTGTGAAAAAGGCAGCTTGTTTAGAATTTCTTTGCACACCGTTTTCATCTTAGTTTTAACAATCCATGATGTTTTTGCGGCAACGAAATATACTCATAATTTCAACTGATCGGACGAAAGCATAGTTTTTAATTACCTTTCGGAACTCAGACGAAGGGTGCCTCAAACTTATGTAAACAACTTAATGCAATAAAAATGTATTAACAATTCAGTTTTGTAGTTAAATAAACTTAGAAATAAATAGCGGAATGTCATAGCGAAACGAAGTTGTATTTATACACAGGTTAATCTTCTTTTATTTTCAATTAGGTTCTCTTAAATAAACTAAAACGATAACCAGCAAACAACTGGAATTGAATTCTTTAAGTGTAGATTGAACTAAAATTAATCAGTTTTGAGAACTTAACCACGCCTTGCGTTTCTATTGCGTTTAGGTTTTTTAAGATCGTAACGTTGAATAAAAACATCAAAGACGAATGTAAAAAGGCTACGAAGGCGTTTTATTGCACTGTGACTCAGAGATCGAATTTTAAATATTAACTTTGACCCCAAAATACTATTGAGGAGAAAGAATAGCTTCGAAAGATTAAAGGTTTTCTTAAAAACAACAATTAGAACAAAGTCTTATAGTGTACATGGGAAAAATTAGATATGGAAAGGTCTGGCAAATTAGCTGCTTCATCGATCCTTCTTGTCTGCTTTTATGAGTCAATTAATGAACAAGCGAGAATTTCCTTTGACTGGCGCAATCCTTTTACACAAAAGACAGGAATGAAGCGGTTCCCACGCACTTTTTGTTCTGCTCAATATACATGTGCAAACTGAACCTAAACCGCATTGTATTTGGACAAACTTGAACATTTTAATTCTGATTCAAGTTTTGACACTTGTAGTTTTGAGGGTCCTTTATTCCTTAAGCATAGCTCTTCTTGATGAATTAGACACTTTGAATTGTCTCAACAAACTTTTGAAAAAATATCATTAAGGCAGTGTTTTCGAGGCTAAAGAGCTTGCAACGATAAACTTATTTCTTCAGAAAACTTATTTTGTATTTTTTTAGACTCTCAAATTCTTATCGATTTAATGCCTCTTAATGTATAACGTGGTTCTATTAATTTGTATTCATTTGCTGTAGGAATCAAAAATGAACCTACAGATTTTTGCTGAACCAGACTTCATACCAGTCCTTCAAGGCCCGGCCCAGTTGTTCGAAAGCCGGTTAAACGCTTTCTTTTATAAGAATAGTTTTATAAGAACAACGAGGCTCAGATTGGCCAAAATTTAAGAACAATTTAAGAACAAGCTGAGGCTCGGGGCCGTGTTTTTAAAAGTTTTCGGAAAGGTCAACACGACAATTGGTTCGATTTTGTCCGGCGTAGAAATCAGTGAGAGTAGTTATAAGCTGTAATGTGTCGCTAATACAGCGGAGTTCTGAGAGGATCAGCGGACGCAACTTGATTTGACCAAGGTAAGAGTTCCAATCCTGGAATCGACTCGGGAAAATGAATTAAGGGATGAGTTGATCAAGAATGCACTCGCCAAGCAATCCGTTTTCAAATACATGTATTGCAGTTTTTTTTTCGATTTAAACCACACTTAGAAATAAGAAGAACTTAAGAACAATTTGAGACTCAAATCGCCAAAAAAAATAAGAACAACGAGCCTCGGAAAAATTTACTGGTTCTTATAAAAAAAGGCGTGTATTGGTTTGGTCAAAACAAGCAACGTGAATGTCTTTCGATAAACTTTGTGCATAAAAACGAATACGAATTACAGATCAAGATAATTAAAGTATAAAATCATTGTTAACTATTTTAGAGCTTTGTTTTTTCGGGGCTTAAAGTAATTTTAAAAAAATTCGAAAGGAAACAGATAAATAAGTCCTCGATGCATGGAGGTTAGTATCTCGTGAACAACATTGGACTTCTCTAACTACTTATTTTTTGGTAGAATTGTGATCGTAAGTCGTTATATGAAGAACACTTTAAAACTATACGAAAGGCAGAAAAAACAAAAAACACAAATTTATGTTTTCTTATAGTATTGCTAAATTTCTCCGTTCATTAACGTCTCGAATCAATTCTAACTAATGCGTGTATAATGTTCATGAGAGAGCCCATCTATAACTCAAAGACTGCCATAAATTGCGATTAAACCACCCAAATTTTGAAACAGTCTTTTGTTTTAGCCCCACAGAAACGAAAAAGGAAGGAAAACAAGACTAGAAGACAAAGAACAACCTTCACAAGCGAACAGACTCTAAAGCTTGAGCTGGAGTTTCACCAGAATGAATACATTACACGTTCACGGAGGTTTGAGCTTGCTGCCTGTCTTAACCTTACAGAAACCCAAGTGAAGATATGGTTCCAAAATCGGAGGGCCAAAGACAAGCGCTTAGAAAAGGCCCAAATGGACCAACATATGCGGCTGGCTGGGTATACTAACAGTATGACCTACCCTCCGTCTTACTTGAACTTCTACCCTTCGCACTACTTGAAAAACACTTCTACTGTTCAGCCGCAAAATACGATGAATCAAAGAATAATGTAAAAATTGAAGAATCTTTTGAAGTTCGTCTGAGGCAGGCAGGTATAACGGAGTTTTACTCTTTCCATCCCAAGAGCCAGTTGTGCCAAGTCTATATACTTGGCCACTACTCGCCATTTCAAGATACTTTCGGCAGAAAATGACACTTGATTTTTCAAGCAAAATCACCGGAAGAAAGAAAGAAGCAGGTTTGACAGAGAACTTACATTAGTTTTGAACTATCAAATGCCTTTCTCTTAACGGAAATCTTCTTGGTCTTTTTCACAAAGACTGAACCGGGTTTTGGAACAATATAGTATTGTGTCACAAAGACAATTTTCATTTCATGATTCTTGTTTTCAGAGGGGCAAACCGAGTTAACAGTGATGGTCGAAACCCATTTGTGTACTGGATAACATGATAGACTACCTTAATGGTATAAGAACTTACTTTAATTGAGCCAGAAAAATTTATTGAACACTGAATATATATTATGTTATATATTATTATATTATAACATTTGTCATTTTTTTACCACTTAGAAATCTTTTAAGTTCAACTGGATATTGAACATTAAGAGACTCCTTAATACTGTTTCTTTGAAAATACCAGGGTCAACCACGGCCCAGAGCCGGTTGACAAACCTAAACAGCTTAAGTTGTCATAAACCACATCTTTACAAACAATTTTTTCAACATTTCATGTTACTCTAATTTATCTTATAGACCTTAAAATTTTTTTGTCTCCATTCAACTTGGCCTGATCAGCCTCGCTTGGGTAAGATATTACTCTGAAAGTTTAAGCTCAAGAGTAAGGCTCGCCAGGCTAATTTGAATAATGAAGACAAAAGTATATTAAAACCGCCGTCTTTTAAGACTCGAATAAGGTCTATATTAGGGTAACTTTGCAAAAATCAGATTTTTGTACACAGGAGGTATTTTACTGTTTTAATTTTGAGAATTATTTCCATGTTGAGCTAACGACAGAGAATGCGGCACTGAGACCCAGCGATATCTAGCGTTGATCTTAATTCTCGTTTAGATTTGAACTCTCAAAGTCATTAAGATCCTCAGAGTCAAACACAACAGACCAATAACGGGTATTTTCTGGAAACTCACTGTGAAAATTTTATTGTTCTAAACAACATCAACAGAAACAACGCAAAAAAAATGACCAAAAACTAAATCTCAAAATCAGCGGCAAAGACAGTTTTTCAAAGATATTTCTTGTCCTAATTAATTTTCCCAGTAATAGATAATAAACAATAAATTCTTGATAAACGCTTTACTTCAATAAATAAAAACCCTGACTGACATGTCTATCATGTAGTATAATCATGGCATTGTTAATTTCTGTTAAGAAATGATCCTAAAACTCAAATGAGTTCACGAGTTCTGGAAAACGTCTTTCAGCGGAAATTTAAACTTTGTTGGTTTCGAAGTAGGGGATGCGACATTTTATCTCAATTTCTAGTAGCTCCTTGCGCCTTCTCAAAACTAAAAAAAACTTGATAATGAAAAAACAAATCGACACCACCAATGGAAGCTGTGGGAATAATTGCCTTTAGATCCTGGGATACCTAATTGTTTTACCCTACATCGATATCTCCTGACATCAGATCAAAGCACACCACAAAACGCCTTACAACAGACATCAGTACGTCACGTCATATGACACCGCACCATTCCTTGCTACATCAGCACAACATCACACTACAACACAACAAACCGCACAAAAGCACATTATACCGCACCAATACAAGACTTCACTATAACACAACTAACCGCACCACATTAATTCATACTATACACATACCACACTACACTACAACACAACAAACCACACCACATTACATCATACCACACCCATACCAAACTACACTACAACACAACAGACCACACCACATTACATCATACCACACCCATACCACACTACTCTACAACACAACAGACCGCACCACATTACATCATACCACACCCATACCGCACTACACTACAACACAACAGACTGCACCAGATTGCATCATACCATATCCATACCACACTACACTATAGCACAACAGACCACACCACATTACATCATACCATACCCATACCACACTACACTACAATACAACAGACCGCACCACATTACATCATATCACACTCATACCACACTACACTACAACACAACAGACCACATAACATTACATCATACCACACCCATACCACACTACGCTACGACACAACAGACCACACCACGTTACATCATGCCATACCCATACCACACTACACTACAACACAACAGACCGCACCACATTACATCATACCACACTTATACCACACTACACTACAACGCAACAGACCACACCACATTACATCATACCACACTCATACCACACTACACTACAACACAACAGACCGCACCACATGCCATCATACCACACTCATACCGCACTACACTACAACACAACAGACCACACCACGTTACAACATACCACACTACACTACAACACAACAGACCGCACCACATTACATCATACCACACTCATACCACACTACACTACAACACAACAGACCGCACCACATGCCATCATTCCA
>JAOBAT010060997.1:0-10553 GCA_026413305.1 Hydrozoanthus tunicans | reverse complement strand
AACAGACCGCACCACGTTACAACATACCACACTACACTACAACACAACAGACCACACCACATTACATCATACCACACCCATATCACACTACACTACAACACAACAGACCACACCACAGTTAATATGCCACACCCATACCACACTACACTACAACACAACAGATCAAACCCATTACATTACATCATACCACACCACACCACATTATACCACACTACACCACGTCACATCAGTATCATAACACAGCAACACACTGCACTACATGATGTCATACCACACCAACTCAACTTTAAACTAAAACACGACAAACCACACTGCAACATACCGCACCACAATATACCACACAACACCACATTACTACAAATGACGTGACGTATCACAATTAACTCCACATCGTACCAAACTCTATCTTACAATACATGATAGCATATCATACGATATACCATATCATATAATACCATGTTGTACCATATATCATATTATGCCATTACTCATCAGATCATAATGTCTTATTATATCTTACTACATTGCACTGCGCCATGTCAAACATTAAGGTACCATATCATACCAATCATACCATGCCGTATCACATGCTGATATCATTATGTTATTTCATATCATGTCACATTACATTACATTGAATTATACCATACCAAAGCATGTCTTTAGACGACGGTAGCTTGTTCCTCCGATGCAATTGCGTCGCAATCTAGTGTGTGTCTTTATAGGATGCCATTTTATGAGATTACTTTCCATTCGCAAGTCATCCGGCGCAATGTATCGTTTTGGTCCGTTTATGATGTGAAAGCTTGAAATGCATGGCAAGGCATGCGCAAGTTGCTGAAAGATTCTTTACTTTAAACATGTACAACGACTGTGAAACACTCGTTGGTTTATCTGATATTGCAAAGCCGTAAGTTCAACTGCAGAACTAGGAAATCGAGTTTCGCAAGATTTACTTCAGCCTAAAGGAATAAAATTGAGCATGCAGCATGGCAGCTGGTATCTTGACGTTACCAAACCAAGACTTATTTCGTTCACAGCAATGATTTTTGAAACAGCGATATTTTAGGAATCGTGACAGCACTTGTAGTATAACTACTGGCTGATGATAAGAAATGGTCGTTGCGCCATTTTTCTACAGATTTTAATCACTTGAATCAATTCAAAATACTCAAAAAACAGATTTAAGAAAAACAAGAGGATATACAACCGTACTTCTACAGCAACAATATTTTGCACTTACTTTTTTATAGGTTTAGATCGTTTTCCGTGTAAATTTACAAAACCAGTAGATCGTGTCGCGTTGCCCCTACGTTTAACGCCTTTCATACGTTGGCCCATAGATCATGATATCATTTGAGCATAGGACGGTTATGTCATGAAAAGTCACGCTTTTTGTTTTGTTGTCATCAACCTACTTTAACACCAAACACCGCCATATGTAAAAAAGCGCGCGCTTCGTGTTCAAGGACAAAGAGGCGTGTGTTGTCTGGTCAACTTGTCCTGTTATCACGGCCAACAAATTCACCCAGGAGGCAGGTGATATTGTATGTGCGGTCGCTTCTTTTGACGATTGTACCTCTTCATAAATTAGTCTTAACAACCCACAGGCTTTATTGGATAATTTAATAAAAGAGCATTTCGTGATGATCTTGTATAAATGCTTTGATTATCAAGTTCCGCGATATGTTTGTTTTCAAAGACCCTTTACTTGTTTCACACCAATAGTTTGAGTTATCGTTTTGTTTAGTAGTATTAAAACACAACAAGCGTGAGGTCTTTCCAAGTTTGACCTATTAAATTTCATCTGCTTTCATTATGTTTCCATTCAAAACGTTTTGCGGGAGGAAATGGTATTGTAAAAATCAATAAATTGCATTGTAGCTAAGTGAGAAAGTTAGATCGTAATGCAATTTACATTTATGTATTATTACCAAGACTGTCAAAGACTTAGAAATGTTTGTTAAGAGATCGGAAATACAATGAAAAACTACTTCCTCTCAAACTGTCTATGCTGCATTTTCGCGACTCCTAAGACAATAAGGTGCTGTTAACTGCCCACGCTTTCGGATTTACATGAGAATCATGAAAGAATTGTCTAATCCAAACATCGGGTTAGACGCATGTGTAGGAAAGAAAAATTTGATAAAATTAGACTTGAATGCAAACAGCTTAAGAAGAGCATTTACCACAGAAGCGAACATCTTCAAAGATGTGCTTTATATTGTTGACATTGTCAGACATTGTTTTATTGCTGAAATAAAGGAGTAAATGTTGATGATCTAGAAATTTCCCTAATAAGTTAAGAGCGTGATATCGTTTCGTATTATTTCCACAGGAAAAATGTTTTTTGATAACACACCTGTTTGAGGGTGAAACGTTTCATACTAAACAGCCATACAATTGTTTGAATTCCATACACAATTACCTGCGGTTCACATACACTCAACCACAAGTCATTCTGTCGTTTACTTCGCACCCATTGGATGCAACACTATCTTAGGAGGTTTTCTTAAGGTTTTTAAAAGCTCAGTTTTGGGGGGTTCAAACGTTCTTCGGCAAGTCATTCAAAACTGTTAACCGAAGATAGTCTACGCACACTTCAAACAGAAAACGGGAAATGGTAATCCTTTTAAGCAAAATGGAAGCGAATATGTCAATGTTTCTTAATCGCTTGGATTGATGACTAGCTAGCAACACAGAAAGACAAGATTATAGTTACTATCTTTAGATTAGTATTTGATTTGTCTTAATGGCTAATCCGGTTGCCTTTCAACCTTGAACAAATTAGCTTCTAGATATTTTGTTGTATGTTTTTTCTCCGAAAGTTGATTTCTCATTGATAACTACATTCACAAGTTACAGACCCACAATGAAAGTCGAAATGGGAGTAATTAAGCCCTTTCAACAAATTATCTCTTAATCAACGCTAATTAGGGGGGCGATCTTGCCATTTTATCTTTTATATACCTTTCATCTTCTTTCATTAACAAAAGATTACAAACTAATTGCCCTAAGGACTGCCAATCAAATGCTGGCTTTGTAATTGAATTTGTACTGTATGTGTGAACAAGAACCTTGCAATGCAAACTAAAAACAACACTGATTAGCTTCCAAAAGACTTCAGAAAGCCAAACACTTTTTGAGCAAACGTAACTAATCTATCATGCAGGTCTAGCTTTAGACAGAGTAGTATATTCTGTTTGGATTAACCACTCGTTTGGCGAGATGAACTCAACTCCTTTCACTATAGATGACATTTTGGGCAAAGACAAGCCAAGAAACGATCTCGAGAAACCGAAAAATGAGAGAACAGCCTCTGGGCTTACTCCTCGTCGACCGATTCTTCTGCCACGAGTTGAGACTATGGCGCCATTGGTTAGTTGTCTCTACAGCTTTCCGCAGCCGACACCTGACTGCAGTCTCTGCGAGGAGCGAATTACCAGCCCTCAACCGTGGAACCATTATGGACAACCCTTTGCGAACCCAGGTAGGAGAGAGTTTGTTTAAGTTGTGTGCTTACAGTTTGTCAACAATTTGCTAAACCAAGAGAGTAGGCCTTCACGTGCGACTCCTCAAACCGGCAGCTTCTCTCTATATACACTGATAACACTGGAAGAGGTGTTTACGATGCGAGGCCATGTACTTCTTGCTTAAGATAAAAGCAGTTAAACGCATATCACAATAGATGCCGGCAATAAGGTTTATTCCAACCCTTAGTCGCATCCACTAAACACGTTTGTGTGAGCCTGCACATTCGTCACGCAAGGAGGGAATTTGTAAGACTGTGTGAATGTATTAAAAGTCGCCATCAATATAGACAGAGTGTTAGTCTTTTCTACAGGAAAATGGGACTCACCAGAAAAGAATTTACACTTGTGAGCTCGGCTTGCAGAGGGGCAATCAACAAACACTCAGATCAACAATGTCCTAAAGATTATTTTGTTTGTCAGAAAGATTTTTTTCGCCTCTTAGATAAGTGTGTGTCTCCTAATAACATAAAAGTTTGGCAAAGAGGTTCTACTCTCGATAGATATAGTAATATATGGTAAAGAAAGATCTTTTAAGTTTCCAAAATAGCGTCAATTAACACACCTTAAGCTCAAACAAATCACTGCATGACGTGTTCAAAGGAACTACTTTCAATTTAATTCTTGACATCATAAACCAGCAACAAATAAGATTGCAAAATTATTTTTTGCTGAAAACTCACAGAAACTTCTTTTAAAATCTTACAAAATTTGTTAATCGTCAGGTATTGAAGAACAAATGGTAAATAGGTGGTAACTATGAAACACTAATCTATTTTAATTTCTGAAAAATCCTCAATTTCTGAGAAACGACATCAAGCCTACACAAATTAGAAGCTGGACACCCACATTTTATTAACACAATTGTCCCGCGGTTAAAATTGGTTTGAACTAGTTCTATAATTACCGGGTAATCACCATCAATGGAGACTTTCCTCTCAATTTCCTAGAAATTAGAGCTAATAAACCGGGTAGTTATGTAGACGTTTGAAAAGTGAGATATCAATTAGTAGTACCGGCGTGTTAGTTTAGAGTGTATTGAAGCTAGTCGGGCGTAATCAGCCGACAGATGGCGCAACAAGGAACTTTGTTTGCGATCGCTAATGTGGATTTAACGACAGCAATTTTGTCAATAAACTTGATTTCCCCTCCGAAAAGACGTCTCGGTTAATTAAGTTCAAGTTTTCAAGAGAGGAAATTTATTTGTTCTCTTCTTGTAACTACCAGGTGGAACCATTAAATTTATAACTGAACTATAAGTTCTGGTGTAGAGACCGCTTCATACACAAACTGGTTGTCTTTTTTCAAGGCAATTTCACTTTCAGAGCCGAGCCAACAAATAAACTGTTCCTTCGTGAGCTGTAGTTTTTTTTCTTCGATCCCGTTTGCTGCCTTTTTCTTGCTAAGTTCTTTTTCGGTCTCTACAATTAAGATACCACCATACCATTCTATCGCTGCTCTTTATTAGCTAGATGTTGCAGTGCATCAGAAATTTAACATTGTACAAACAGTTTTTCCTACAGTAGCATATATAAATGACAAATATAAAACGTCAAGCGAGGCCTTGAGACTAGAATAAAAAGCAATCAGTGTGTTACTGTAGATATTGTATTGGTGTTTTGTCTGTTTTTTAACCATTGTTCAAATCAAATAGGAGTGGTCAAAACGTTCTGACCAAACTGAAAACTACTCACTCAAAAACACTTTTAACTTATGTCATGCTCGCAGTAGTCAATCTTTCCGTCAGATGATTGTAAAATCACCTAAGACTGAGCTAAAAACGCAAGCCAAGCGTGTATGACATTTTTCAGTGTCTCTGACTTGAATGTGTTCATAGTTCTGTTTAACTGATTCAACCGTTTCTGTAGAAGCTACTCCCAGTTCATTTCTCAGTGGAAAAACAAACGCAACTTTGTCTTAAAAAATAAACTCAAGAGATTACAACAAAACTAAAGTTCTGTCGGCGTATCAAAAATATTGGGGATGTGTCCTAGGTTACTCCTTGTTATATTTTCTTAAAAGTGAAAGCGAATTCTTCGAGCTAAAAGAAAAATTATTTTGTGATAGCTTTGTTCTCAGATAAAAGATGTCAGGTCAGAGCCAAAAAGTTTTTATTTAATAGTTATCAGTGTGTCCGAGTGCTTTTTTTGCATTTCTATCACTGAAGAGTGATACGCTATCTGTTTTGTTCTGTTATATGATTTCTCAAGATGATTGTTGTATCGTGAGATAGCAGTTGTAATAAACAATTTTTTATCAAACTGTAAAACGAACCAAATTAAAGAGCATTAGAGCATTAGAAAAGTTAAAAAAAGTAACCTTGTGTGATCGGAAAGACTGCCGGACAGTATATTCTAACTAGTTTACTGATGGTTGTCGAGGAAATGCTTAACTGTCGTTCCTTTACAGTTCTGTAGCATTATACTTTTTACTTCGCAAGTGTCGAGCTTGTTTAACTTGCCTGCTTACAGGCGGTTAGATGTTCATTTTTAGCGCGGGAAACCACAGGGCACGGGTCGCCATCCTGGTCTTCGTTGGCGAGCGGTTTGAGCTCGCGAAAAAAAGAAATTTGAGACTGTGACTATTTCCGCGCTAAAAAAAAGTTCAACCGCCCGCATGCAGGCTGCCTGATTAAACTAATTTATTCTTTCTAATTTCTGTAGCGTTAGTTCAGCAATATCTCGAGGCCACACACCTGGCAGTTACCGGGAGACACCGGCGACCTCGCACCGCCTTCACTAGCCATCAATTACTATCACTGGAAAGACAATTTCAGCTCCATAAATACCTCACTCGTCCTCAGAGGTACGAACTCGCCACGGCTCTCATGCTTACTGAGACACAAGTTAAGATTTGGTTTCAAAACCGGAGAATGAAATGGAAGAGATGCTGTAAAGGGAAGCGAATGAAAGGCCGAGCACAAACAGAAGATGATAACGTGAACACAATAGACGATGAACCTATAAATGATAAGTGAAAAAAGACATCTCTTTCGATGCACACTAAGCAAACTGAAACTGATTAAAAATAAAGTTTTTCATCATGAAAAAATTTTATTTAAAAGTGAGACACAGTCATGATAAAAAACAAACGTTGTTGTGCCTTCCATGTAAACATCTTCAGGCTCATTTTATCATAGCTGTGTGTTGTAATGCCTCATTTTAAATTTAAAAAACATCTACAGTTACTTGTTTATTTCTCCTTTTCTATTTGTATTTAAAAAAGCCAAGAACATGAACTCTAATAATATGCTTTCTTGACAAAAACAATGCATAGTATCATACAAAGACTGGGGTACATTGCTTTGTGTCCCTGTGGTATTTATCTTTTGTGGTGTGGTCCTAGGGCCATAAAAGTCGTTAGATTCCAGGTAAAATGGACTATGAACAAGTAATTTTCAGGAGACTGATATATGTAACTAGAGCGCTGGAAAAATAAAAACAACCCAAGATAGTAGGGGAAAACCTTACTGCTAGCTTATAGATAAGATTTTCACAAGAATAAATAATTAAGAACTTAATGTTTTAGTGCAATTAGTTAATCTTTAAATTAAGTATTTTAAACTGAAAGATGACCGACATGAATTCTCAAACATTTTTGAGGAAAATCAGAGCTAAGAGCAACTGTGAAACGTTTTAAAGAAGGGACTGTATAGCTTGGTATGAAGCAGCTGTGAGAAGATTTTCCCGACTGAAACGGAACAACATGGAGTTCGCTTGTTGGAGCAAAATATAATCGAAAAGTGTCTTCATAACAACAGATCATCGCCAAAAGCAAACAAAATTTGAACTTCGAAATTTTAAATTCAATTCGAAGGGGCAAAATATTTAAACAAAGTAATTGACAGAGATTCATTCAAATAAATAGCAGTGCAATAACTTTCAAACTGTATTGAATGAAATTCTTCCTGGTTTCGATTCTAATTAAAAGCCTAGTGCTCGCGCAGTCAGTTTCACTCTAAAAAAAATTCTAAAACAAAACATTTCAATACAACGCGACACAGCTTTTTAAAGAAATAAGCTATGCGCTCACATCAAACTCAGTGATCAACAAAACCGTCATTCGAAAGCCAATAAAACCACCATAACGTCGTTTCTGCGCGCGAATGGATCCGTAGAAGGAGCATAGAGCGACATTACAAAGCTCACAAAGTCCTTAAAGCATGTTCACACTTGAGACGCAATAAGAAAAGGAAAATTTCCTTTTTCTTGCGTACACCTTTGGTCTTGCTTCACAAATTTCCAATTGTGAATGTCCATACGCTGGCGTCTCTAGTTTAAACACGTCTTGAGCAGTCCCAAAAACAAGGCTTTGATAATTTGCAACATATGTCTAGACTCCATGAAGTAACTACTCCCTGCGGTGTATTCTCTTAGCCTGGAGGACGTTCTAGTACCTCTTTGTCTCTGTAATAACGATTTTAATTCTCTGCGAAACTTTAACGGAATCAAAATAAAACCCTTCCCAAAGCGGCCCCACGTGAAGCTGTTAATTCACGATGTCAAACAAACCAAGAGTCTAAGCCATAATAACGCAATAAAAGAAGATCTTTTTATTTGAAACTGGATTCGGGTTTCACGCTTGATATTTTTCCAAAAATGGTTTAGTTGCACGCTTATCTCCAAAGGTAGTTGTTTCTTACTGCAAAACCTGGAAAAAACGTGGTTTTCTTCAAACTTTTGTTCATTTACCATGATGCTTTGTGGTTAAAAACTTTTTTTTGTCTACCGTGATGTTTTGCCGTTAAAAAATCTTTGTTCATTTACCGTGATGCTTTGTGGTTTAAAACCTTTGTTCATCTACCGTGTGGCTTGCCGTGATGCTTTATGGTTAAACATCTTTTTACTACCATGCTACTTTGCGCTCACACTTCTTCGATATACCGTGCTGCTTTGCGGTCACATTTCTTTGATCATCTACCATGATGCTTTGCAGTTAAAAACCTTAATTACCTAAATTACCACTTACATTTCCTTATGACAAACATTAACATTATTATCACCATTAAACATTAGGAATGTGACAACTCCGACTAATTGCTGTAATCACGTGACTATTCATCCAACACGTAATCATCTACATCACCGGTGCTTGGCTGGAAGTCAACTACTGAGTGAGTTAAATACTTAGAAAGAACAGTAAACACGTAACTTTTCCTTATCGACTGCATTTATAGATAAACACTAAGCGGCGACAATCGCCGTTAGAAGGCCAGTATTCCTGGACGAACAGTGAGCACGAGCGTGACGGCCGTAATGCCGCTACCTTGATAGTGTTAAATCAAAACAATTTCAATGTCTGTTCAGTTGTGGTTACTTTGTATGACAATATTCAAACAGCTCGCACTAGCTTAACATATGCCGGCTATTGGAAAACTTTATATTCTATTTTCTCTTGACGGTAGAGCCAAAGCTCGGTCTTAAATAAATTTTCCTTTTTTTCTTCCTGCTAAAACGGCAACGCTTGCAGCGCAACCATAACTAGAATGTCAATGTGGATGAAGAATCAAACAAACACTTGCAGTCACTCCACAAAATTTCGTCACTCTATGCGTGGTACAAATACTCAGGTAATTGACATCTTGATCTCGTGTCAACGTAAAGCGTAGCTATCACTCATATGTGTCAGCGGTATTTAAAGGCTCGCATGCGCTTTCTCGGCCTGGTCCTCTTTCGGCCTTTCAAGAGTTGCTCCCATCAAATACCCGGAGGAGTATCTCAGCTTTCTTCTTCTCTTAATCGAATCGGTATCGTCTTTGCCAAACTCTGCTTCTAATCTTCTGCGAGAGCGGTTCGATCTTCGTCTTGAAGAATCAAGCGATTGGCTGCCCTGGGCTCCTTTCTCGCCACTACCAAGGGGGTAGGCCTGCGGATAAAATGTGATGTCTATAATATGAAGTGGATTTATGAATGAAAAAAGGAAATATTTAAAAACATTAGTAAAATTTGAATGTGGGTAAATAACACGGTTAAGTATATACCAGCTCGGCTATACCAGCTACGCGCGATTTGATTGTTTAGAAATAGTAGATGTGAGCCAATTTTTAGCTCGAAATAGAAGAAATGGACAACGGAAAAAGTTGCTTCACGCCCGCTTCGGATAACAATGGTAAAAAAAAAACTTCAGAAAATGTCGTTCCGCAGACCAAGTGGACCACAAAATTTGTCGTAAAAGTGTTTAAAGGTCAGTAAGCTTTATAGAGCCGATGATTAAATGGAGGCGATTTTTAAAATATTATTTTTTCTCCATTCAAATTAGCCCTACTATCCTCGTTCGTACTAAAACTTTCGAGACTAACTAACTAACTAACTTTATTTATCGTCGTTACGCTGGGAGTGGTTGCCCATTCCCCAAAGCCAGTGGCTTTTGTTCAGTAATCGCTCGACGGCACAGTTCTCGGCGTGAAAATCGATTTTGTGGATGGAGGAAAACCGGAGAACCCGGAGAAAAACCCTCGGAGTCAGAAGAAGATCGACAAATCTTAGCCCACATGCAAACCCAGAATTCAATCCCGGGTCCACAGAGGTAGGAGGCGCGAGCGCTAACCACTCGGCTATCCTGACTCAAGAGAATAAGTTACGCAAAACGAGGAGAGTTGAGCTATTTTAAATGTAGACAAAAGAATATTCAAGTCGTAGCATTTTTTGCTCAGGGTCTATTTTTAAATTTGTTGTTGTAAATAGCTGCCCGTGCTCGAGTTTGATATCGTCACGCTCTGTGATTCAAATAACAAAAATATTGAATTTGTCGAAAACCAAACGTCATTGTTAGCTAACTCCATCAGGGGCAACAACAACTTAATAAACACAAAAACGTTTTCATTTTCTAAGAACTATTTAAAATGTAGGGAAAAATAAACAGAAGTGCGGGGATGGGGGCATTAAAATCCTTTCTTAAAGCCTCGCCCATTTAGCAGCTAAGGAGAACAACTTAATATAGAATGAAAGAAATCGCCTCTCAAGTTTGAGTGATCAGAAAAAATTCTGAGTCACCGACGGGAATCGAACCCGCAACCCTCTGATT
>JAOBAT010060986.1:0-25419 GCA_026413305.1 Hydrozoanthus tunicans | reverse complement strand
AAACGATCGTTGCAGCCTCCGCCATAAGACCAGAACAGCGTTTCCTCTTGATAATTTCTTGACAGATGCTTAGGGAGCTTTGTTCAGTGATGCAACTTTTAACAACTCTTCAGTAAAATTTGTCGCCACTCATCATGCATGCATCACCCCGTGTAAACAGACTTAATAGCACAATTTATTTTTTCCTTCGGTTTTCGCTTTGTTATTCTAAAAAATCACCAAACCAGATGTCAGTTTTAGATTGTCCTTGGTTTGAAACCTTCACAACAATTCCTTTTCAGAAACAAAACTCAATACTTACTTACTTAATTAGAGTTTCTGGAGTTATGACTTTTTGCCGACGTTTGTTCGCTGTTAGATTGTTGTGTCGCTTCGTGTTTATCAGAGCCCGACAGAGGTCAATTCATCGTCTTGTAATTCACCATTAATTAATCCTTATTAAGTAGCTAAGTTTTTGTCATAATAAAGAATCCATTTTTAACATTAGATTTTTCTATTTTCCTGTGAGAGTACATTTCAGTGGATGAGTAGTGAAATGCCTTCTCATGACTGTGAGCGCTGCACTACACTGATTGACTGATGAAAAAGACAGCTAAACATAGTTTTCCTTAAAGTGCGCTTGCACCTAGCTTTCACCTGACCATTAAATTATTCGAAGAAATAAACTGCTATGTGATTCAAGGAAAATCCATTGCCTGACTCGTGAATTCCACGCTAAATTTCACGAGAAGAACCTATATCGCTCGAGTCGCGCAACGGATTTACCTATAGAAGATGTACAATACTCCTTACTGTCAATAGCGAGTAGAGCTTTAGCCTTGACTTCAGCAGCAGCATTCTCTGCATGGCACGTGTAGGTTCCCTCAAACGATGCGTTGTTCTGCACGTCAAACAGTGTCAGTTGCTTATTTGTCTTGTGGTGCTTGACTGTCATCGATTTACCGCTGATAGTCCAGGTTATTGTGGGCTCAGGGTAACCTGTGGCTGCACACCCAAGGGTCACATTGTCGCCAATTCTGGCGTAGGTGTCGTTAGGCTGGATGTAAAACTTGGGATAAACTGCAGACATAGATATTGATAGTGGTATTTAGTATATATCAGTGCGGCTACGCGCGTTTTGACTGGTTTAGAAGTAGTAGATGTGAGACAATGTTTACCTTCGAAACAGTAGATAATGACACCAAAACAAAATGGCTGAGGAAAGTGAGTCGCTTCGCGTCCGTTTCGGATCACGATACTGAAAAATTTTGCTATAATATGAGATATTTAAAACATGCAGCCTAAAGAATTTCTCTGTTTTACCCTATTTGCTACATTTTGTAGTTGACAAACTGTCAAAATACGTTTGTAACATATGTTAGGCTGCTCACGGGCGAATCTTGTCACGCTCAGTGATTCAAGTAATAAAAGTGTTTTTTTTCTCGAAAGGGAATTTTCATAAACCAGTTGCCTCGCTAGTGTATACTTAAACACTCATCTTAGATAGATAGCTTTAATATATTTCATTTGCAACCTTACAGTTGAGTTTCAAAATTATTTACCATATATGATAAAATGTTAGGCTAAATCTATCTTATTTCACAAATATATGAAATATATTTGCAAATTACTTAAAAACCGTTAAAGAGTTGTGAGTTATAAAACGATTTCTATATTATGTATATAAAAGCGAAGCCACATGAGGATCGCACGAAAGAAACCCGTCCCAAAACCCATCTAAATGACAACAAACACCACAATTTACACAAGGTAAGAAAAAATACTGTTATTTTACCGTCTCAATCATGTATTCTGGGTAATATCTATCAAAAGTTAAGACAATTCTGGTCGGTTTTTAAACTCAGTTTAGAGCGACCGTTGGAAATCTAATTCGTTTTAATGACATCATTCATTTCGAACTCTTTGAATTGGCCGCCTGTGGTTAAACAGTTTGTGAGTAAGCAGCTGACGACGATCAGACAGGGAGGTTAGGACCGCTTTGTCGAGTGTATACATGTGTGGTAATTGAGGTGTATAGCCTTCGTCACTGAGTAGATATTCCGCCACTATTCACCTCAATTAAAATACAGGCTTTTTTTTTATAAGAACAACTTTAAAAGAACAACGAAGCTCAGATTGGCCAAAATTTAAGAACGAGCTGAGGCTCGGGCTCGATAGCTAATTTTATTTAAAACATTACTGAACTTCGATCTTTAAGTGAACATTAAAGAATAAACAAGAAATGCTTCGCAGTTTATAACCACTGGAATATCGTCTCGGGGAAAATGTCGGCGAATCCACGATAAATTCGCAGGGATAAATTGACCAAGTTCGTTTTCCAATAAATGCAGTCAGAAACAATGCAACACTTTTGGCTCGATTTAAACGTACATATAAGCTAAGAACATTTTAAGAACAATTTGAGGCTCAAATCGCCAAAAAATTAAGAATAACGAGCCTTGGAAAAATGTACTGGTTCTTATATAAAAAAGCGTGTAAAATAAGTGTTTTATTCCACACCAGCAAGGCAACTGGAATATGTTTTTCCATAAGTTCTTCTTGCCATTGGTGAATGTCTGATAACATTCATTCCTACCAAATTCAACAAAATGTTAAGTTGACTTACTAGTGGCTTCAATCCAGCTTGGGGATACAATATTCTCATATGTAGTTTCTGCAACACAGTTGTACCAGCCTGTGTCACTACGGTCTATAATTTTGCTGAAGCGTAGGGTTGCACTTTCATGAAAAAGGATTTCGTCTGTAGACATGTTCTGATGGTGAATCAGCAACTTAGGTCTTCCTTTTGTTCTCCAGTAAACTCGAGGTTGCGGAGAGCCTGATGCATTGCACGATAGATCGAAACCATTTGACCCAATTTTAAGGATAACTTTTTCGGGAGCACTCATTACTTTTAACGGTACTAAAAAAATAATAAAAAAGTGTTAGATAGTGTTGACAAAGTATCAAAATTAGGTGAAGATTGTAAACAGGGTTTGCTGTTTGCCGATTTCCAATAAGCTGGTGATAAGTCTCTAACCAAGATTGAGTTTACATAACTTAAACTATACATGCACTTGTAAAGGGAGTAGTCAGGATGGCCGAGCGGTAGTAGCGCTCGTGCCTCCCACCACTGTGGACCCGGGATCGAGTCCTGGGTTCCGCATGTGGGCTGAGACTTGTCGATCTCAACCTGACTCCGAGGGTTTTTCTCCGGGCTCTCCGGTTTTCCTCCCTCAACAAAATCGACACCCAGCTAATTCTACCTGGTTGTGGAGCTGTGCTCCGAGGTCATGCATGGGCCGTATAGCGGCAGCAATATGCGCCTTAACATGCTTTCGGTACGACCTCGTTGAGCTGCGTCCTTCGCAATTCAGTCCATGACTGCAAGTAAGGGCGATTAGCTCGCTAGGTATTATGATTATTATTAGTAGTAGTATTATTGTTATTTTTATTATTATTTATATTATTATTGTTATTATTATTATCATTATTATTATTAAAGAAAAATCAGTCGAGGATGAGCGGTTGCCCATTCATGAGATACGTAAGATCCCTAAACAGTTTAACTTTGATGGCAGAAAGAAAATATTGCTGCACGTTGATAGTCACTGGTGAGTTGGTCGACAGGGTGGATCAACTTGCTCATCCTTGGAATAAGCCATCCGCCTTGGTAGGACTACTTCACTGTGTTATTTATTTGAGGCAACAAAGTGCTCACTTCTGATAAGTGAGATTTCTTCAAACCCGAAAACGTTATAAAAAAATACTATCTAATTATGTACAAGTCCTGGATCAAGCAGCAGCTTTTGAGTTAAATAATAATAACATATTAATGACCGATCATTAGAAGATAAGCAGTCGAACGAGATATTAGGGACTGTAAGCAACAAGAAGGACAAGGATGAATACAATAAAAGACAGAAAACAAGGATGAATACAATAGCTGCACGTGACATTGCTCTGTGCACGCTGTCGTCTTGAAAATGACAATGTGAAAATCTCAGTGTTGAAGTCTTTGCGACTAGGAGAGCGACCTACAAAGAATTCGTTATTCTCATTCATCTGTAAGATAAAAGCTTTCATCTTTTTTTGTTCACAAAGAAAAACTTGCACAAAAGAGAAAGCAAACTAGCCATACAAGATAGGAAAAGGTAAGTAAGAAGTGCATTTTTTGTAAGCCGTCGTCGTCGATGTTCCCGTCCTCGTCGCTTGAGGTCCCTATTGTCTTCGCTTTTGCGAATAGACGTTGATCAAGGGACGACCTTCTACTCTCACTGTGAACTGCTGAGTATGATGTCGTTGTGATTAAAAGAGAGAAGTTAGTGGAGACATTGATGGAAGTTGCCGAGTCAACGACAGGGAGATGTTGATGGAGATGACATTGGGGGTACATAATTGTGTAATTAGTAGCGTCCTAAAGAAGAGTTGGGCTAACTGAATCTTTTGACCAGTTTAGGAGCTTTGTCAAGACTTCATTTGTTGTCTTGACATAGGAGTGCTGATTCAAATGAAAATAATGTTAAAGTGCTACTGAAGCGCGCGAAACCTTCAAACTCAGTTCAAAATACCTAAAACTATAGTTTGACCGGTCTTATTTCAGCTTAGACACTTGTTACCAATGTCGCACAGAGTTTACGAAGACAAAATGCCTAATCTAGCGCCAAAGCTGCGAAAACTTTAAAAGCTCATCAGACATGTGGCGTTAGCACATGTTTTGAATGGCGGGAGATCAATATCACTTTCCTGTTCAATTTAAAATGCTCATTGCGAAGTTTGCTTGGCTAGTGGCTCAGTGTTTGAGCCAAGACTCACAAGGTGGCTGTAAATGCTTCTATAGAGCAATTTGGAGCCCATTCAAGCCATGTGACGTCATATATTTTGAGGTTAATTCACACTGAAAGCTCTAGTTCGAAAGCTTATTTCACGGACATAAAGTGGTCAGGTAAGCACATTTAAAGTCGAATAAAAGTGTGGAAAAGCCCTTAGACCTATGAAAGCACCAATGAAGATAATTTTACGGCCACAGTAGCACTTTAACAAAGCTTCTGCTGAAAATGTTGAACTAAGTTGAACACGCAAACCGTTCGGACACTGAGTGACTGTTCAGTGATTGTTCTTATCCATCTGTTTTATTATCTGGTATCCATGGAAAACATAGGAAAAAAGACAATTACAAATTCTATGCTGCAGTGTTTGGTTGGGCATTAAACAGTTTCTATCTTAGCACTTCCTTGTGTTTGAAGACATTAAAGAAAACATTATTTGCAACTGAAAAAAAGAACTTACTGTAGATAACGAGATTTTTAGTTACATTTTTCGCTCCCCTATCATTCACAACTTCGCAGGTATAATTCCCTTCCATAGTTTTTCCCTTCTTAACATTGTAAAACTTCAGTGATTTATTTTTTGCATTCGGAAGTCGATCGTCATTGAGAAACCATTGGATTCTAGGCTCAGGAACTGCCTCCATGTCACAGGTTAAGTTCACGTCTGTTCCACTTTTTACAACGTATTTCAGCTGTGGTGTCTTTACAAAGCGGGGTGGATCTAGAAGATATTTAAAAGTAACAATAAAGTTGGTCGCATGTTTGGCTAATTCTTAAGGCACAACTTACCATCTTGGTTTAACAATGTGTAATAAGTCGAAAATGACTTTAGGCTAAAATAAGGCAAAAAGTTAACGACGCGCTAAGAATATATTGAGCCTCTTGGTACAATAAAAAGGTTCTCAGTTAACCTACCGTGGAGAAAAGAGCTGTTTATAGGGTAGTTCAAAAAACTAATGCTTGGTTACTTTGAATATGGCTTTATGAAGGTAACTACTGAAAACATCAAATTATTGTTGTGATCTGGCGGTAGGGCAAGTGTTCACCATATACAACAAGTTTCTGTGTTGTGAATAAGAACACTGTAATTATCTCACACGAAAAAGAGCATGGTCTCTTTTTCGGTTTCTTGCGTTACAGAAGCTTTCGTCATAGAAAGATCACCATTTGTCACGTGATGCAGAAAAATTGGGGTTTTTAGGCGATGTTTCGAGTTGGATACCGTGGTGTATACATTAAGATGAGGTTTACTAAAAATTCATAGGTCACTTTTGTTTTTGTTAACTTGACGTACATGCTAGGAGTATCCGTTGAACCACTTTACATGAATGGGCTGTCTGTAATAATATATAATATATAATATAATGTAATAATTGTACAAAGTCGTTTAGTCTGCGACAACTTGTTTTACATGTTTGAAACTGTATGGCAATATTCATTCAGCTTTTCACATTTACTTCATACCCGAGTCTCCTTTGAACGGCTTTGAAGGGTCACGAACTGAACACTTTTACGGGAGGAAAATTTATTTTCATAATCTTATGGCAAACCAGAAAAATTAGAAGCTTGTTCAACCTTAAAGATAAAAATCAACACAAATCGAATGTTGTTTACCGCGCTGAATTTACATGCGGCGAAACATATATTGGCGAAACTAGAATGAATTTCACCGTGCGCAAGAAAGAACATGAAAACATCAAGCATAACATTGTATCAAAACATTTTGCAGTCTTTCGATAACGACAGTGATAATAGCAGAAAAACCAAGTTGATACTGTCTGGCCTTACCTGGAAGGCATACCACACTGACGTCTTTCGAGTGGGAGCACCACTTGTTTCTTGGGATAAGCACATTGCCCCTCCGGTAGTATTGTCCAGTCACCGTCCACGATCTACGAGCGCAGTAAGTTAACGACTTCTCGTTTCCTTCACACGCTAGTCGATCAAGCCATATTTGACCAGTCCTTGGTTTTGCTCTAGAGTCGAACTCTGCCAAAGCTCCTTTTTTGTATCCGAGCTGCCTACAGACAACATTTGCATCTCTGATATCCCAACCGAAATTACAAACTGTTCCCCAGACTCCCAGGTAAAAAACTTCAACACGGCCAGCTTTTGTACTTGTTGCACCATTTTCGTCTTTCAATCTTATAGGAACTGTCGGGAAAAATCACTTTTATTAGGCTAGCGGTCAATTTGCTTGCATGGCTAACATTTACAAGTCATGCATTACACTGAGAAAAAATTAAAGTAAATTGGACTTTTTCAAACCAGAATCACCAAGCGCTACTACTAATTACAGTATAATTTTACTTCAATGTTTTGTATTTTCTCGGCACAGAGTGGCGATGGCTTATTCGATGGCCGCATTAACAAGAAATATTCAGTTATAGGTATAACTTGTATTTAATACTTCATTGTTTTCTTGTTAATAATAACCTCTTCAATTATAATAATGCATGGAGAAACTATACAAAAACTATTAATTGAAGATATGAATATTTTATTGGCACGGGCCAATCGAGCTAGGATGCGCTTATAGATTTTGAAGACAAAGTAAGAGGTTAATAAACAACAGTTTCGCGTAGAAACTACAACTCGTTATGATTATTAATCCTAAAAAGCGGAGTTGGTTGATCAGTTTAACTGATTTAATCTCATTCCCAGAGCCCATGTTCCTTTCAGTCTTTTTGATTTCAAAATGACGCGTGGTTAGCATCAAAACGTCTGTTTGTCGTCTGTTGAATCGTAATAGAAATGTTTTAAAAAAGAAAAAAGCTTGGACCTTCAAAGTTCGTACATTTAAATTCGGACAAAAAACTTTCGGACATTTAAATCTATCTGCTACTTTTAATGTCTGTAACGCACTGCAATTGAATACACTCAATAAACATGTGGCTTCAGTACTATATGAAAAGATGGAAATACCTGAAGGATGTCACAGCAGGCGTCCAAATTGGCGATATCGAGTCATTAATTAAGATTAAATACATTTCAAAACACTTCGGATATTTTAATGTTCGGAAGCTATTATTTCAGGACGATTAAATTTTCGTACCTTTTTCTTGTCCGAAAAGTTTTAATCGTCCAAACACTGTCGCAATTAAAGTAATAGATTTTAAGAACATTTTAGCGTTAAGTTTTCTATAAAAACATCACGCAAGACTCGAGATGCTCAGGCCTGATAATCTGCAGCTGTTTTTCAGGGGGAGGCAAAGTGTCAATCGAGCCTGCCTCCATGTTAAACGCGCGTTCAGGCCTCAAGGCGGTTCGCTCGATTGACACTTTAACACTTGGTCTCCCAAAAAAAACAGCCACTGCGCAGGCTTAGGCCTGAAAAAGCAGTCACTCTTGAATAGCAATCAATGAACTACGCTGTACCTGTTTATCACAACGTCAAAGTAATCATACCGGCTCTGTAACTGTGCGAGTAACAACTTTTCTATACTTAGCGGTGTTGCCCAATAGCAAATAAAACAGAGTGAATGAATTAACATTATGTCCCTTCGGACGAGACTTGCTAAAACGCTCACCTTCGCCTTTTAGGGAAAATAGGCGAACAAAAGCCTAGCGTGCTTGCAGTTAACCACCAATACATTGTGGAAACCTGAAGACTACGCTGCCGCTGAAGAACCGGCTGCCGCCGTAGAACCAGTTGCCGCCGACAAATTAGAGGTCATTGCTCCTTGTAGGACTCCTTGCAGGACTCCTTGCAGTTTTAAACCGGTGTTCTTAATTTAACTAAGGAGCTCCTCGTGGCGTCCTGTTTCTATACACCTCCATAGTTTTTATACGTGTCTTTGCCGTGGTGGCCTTTTTGGCTTTATTGGTTTACACTTATGTAAGTTCTTACTTTACATACTTCACTAAGCAATTTTTGACAACTGGCATAATTTGTCCTCCCATAATATGTTCTGGGTCGTAGCCAAAACCAGGTCCCCCCCCCCCCTGAACTAAAATAGCAAGTATTGAAGAGGAAATGGCAGTCATGTTGAAAATTTCAAAATCTGTTTTTCTCAGCATAATGGCAGACAAAACAACAAACACTGCAGTCAACGAAGATCTTTCGATCTGCATAAGATATATGATAAAAAATGACTGTAGTGATCTTTGTGTAGCGATCTTTAGTATTTTAATATCTTCTTTAGCTTACATAAACACATGCTTCTCTGCTTTAGATATTTCTATTATGCCTCCATCACAAGGAAACATGATAGGCAAAATGATTAATGTATTAACAGGATATTACATCCATCCCCTCTTTGGATAAAAGAAGTACAATAAACTTGAGAGATAATAGCAAAATTGTCAGCGATTCTATATATATTTGAACAGTCATAGTTCAATGGTTTACAGCAAACTTAGCTGTCTGTTTCCTCATCAAGTTAAACAATGTTCATTCATAGTCCTGGAGGTGAGCTGGTCGTCTATGAATTCGAGTGGGGTGTCTTCTGGGCTGTGGCAGTTGGGGCATTGGTAGTTCCTGTTGCTGTGCTTCGGGCTGGTTCGGATTGTTGGTGTTATCATATTCATCATAGTCAACGTCGCCGTCATCGGTAACATCATCAGGTTGTTGAGTTACTGGTACTTGTTTAAAATGGGAGGAGTTGCGAGTGATTGTCTTGTTTCCTCGAGTGGCAGTAAACATGGAGCCTTTGCATTCGGTAACAGTAAAGGGCTTTGGATCATAAGGGGTTTGTTACTTGGAGTATGACTTGTCGCGCTTAATAATGACAGTGTCTCCCGCTTTAATAGTGGATGGCTTTACGTAGGCTTTCTTGTCAGCACACAATTTCATCTTTTCTTTAGCGGCTTCGTCAGCCTGTCTCAGATTTGCAGGAACAGTTGAGGGTGGGGTCGGAGGGTTTGGTATTGTGACTTGGAGTATGACTTGTCGCGCTTAACAATGACAGTGTCTCCTGCTTTAATAGTGGATGGCTTTACGTAGGCTTTCTTGTCAGCACACAATTTCATCTTTCCTTTAGCGGCTTCTTCAGCCTGTCTCAGATTTGCAGGAACATTTGAGGGTGGGGTTGGAGGGTTTGGTATTGTGATGCGCAAGGGGCGATTAAAGAAGACAGTTGCTGGAAGCTTTCCAGTTGAGCTGTGAGGTGTAGCTGGGTAGTTGCGCAGGAGTGTGGTTAATTGGTCTTGCCACGACTTTTGCTCTGAAAGAGCAGTTTTCACTGCTTTCTTTACAGTTCACACTAGGCGTTCTGCCTCACCGTTTGCTCGGGGCCAATGAGGGGTAATCTTGCGATGACGAAACCCGATGCTCTTTGCAAATGCTGCAAAAGCACTGCTGTTGAATGGTGGTCCATTGTCTGTTTTGACAACTTCTGGGATGCCAAATTCTGCAAAGGTTTGTTGTAGCTTGGGGATCACGCTTTGTGCAGACAGGGATTGCAGACGATCGGGTAGTGTGAGTAGTTATCGTAAATAAGGAGTAGGTAGTGGCCAGTCGGTACTTTAGCAAAGTCGATACTGACTTCTTTCCATACCTGTTCTGGTAGGGGCGACATCTTCAACGGCTCACGGGTCGTTGCTGGTGTTGCCACCTGACATGCAAGGCATGACTTGACTCGCTGTTCGACGAGCTCATTAACGCGTGGAAACCAGACTTTCTCGCGTAAGAGGCTTTGGTTTTGCACATACTCTGATGGCCTTCATGGGCTAGGTCTACAACATGGCACTGCAGTTCTTTTGGTATTACTAACTGTAATCCACGGAGAAGGATTCGGGTGGTGGTCGCAATGGTGAGCTCTTCTTTGAGGCGTTGGCAGAGTTTGAAGTCAGTTTTGTTAACTTTGGGGTAACTAGCTGTTTCGTGCCAGTGGCCAGAATATCGCCTCCATTACTGCTTGGAGTGTCGGATCTTTGGTGGCTTCGGCAATGGCGCTCTAGGGTGTCTTTTACTTTCTTGGGATCAGGTGGCACGCCCTTCTCGCGGAAGACATAGCCGAAGAACTCAAGACTGGGCTTGTTAAATTCGCATTTGGACTTGTTGATGGTGAGGCCACGTTCACGTAGTCGTTTGAACACTGATGCAAGTGCTCTGTCGTGTTCCTCCTGATTCTTCCTGACGTTGATCGCTCCCTCAATGCCTTCCAGTGTCTCTCAAATAGCATTTTGAAAAACTTCGGCAGCACTGGAGATTCCGAAGTTGAGTCTCTTGTACCGCATAAGTACGAGGTGGGTGCTAAATGTGGTGATATAGCGGGATTCGGGTGCTAACTCCAATTGGTTATATCCCTGGTTTAAGTCAAGTTTGGTGAACACAGTGGCACCATTCAAGTTTCCTATGATTTCCTTAATTGTCGGTGTAATGTGGCGTTCGCGCTTTGTGGCTGCATTGGCTCTGCGCATATCTACGCACACGCGGATCTTCCCTGGGGATTTTGGCTTTGGTGCGACAACGATCGGAGAAACCCACAGTGTTGGGCCATCAACACGCTCAAGGACACGTAGCTGTTCATCACGCTGAAGCTGTTCCTCAAGATGTTTGCGGACATGAAAAGGTACACGGCGGTACGGTTGGGCAACAGGGGGTACGGTCTCGTCGATGTCTAGCTTGACCTGGTAGTTTTTCAATTTTCCCGGACCCTGGAACAGGTTCTCTTAGTCACTGGTTAGCTGATCAACTTTGGAAACTGTCCGGGCTGTGATTGGCTTGGCCATTTTGAAAAGTTCAAGGGCGGTGGAGGTTCGACAACTGAGGAGAGAACAGCTCGTTCCCTCAACAACATAAAAGGTGTCGCTGCATGTCCGTGTTTTGGACTTTATGGGTGCTGTAAACTTTCCCAAGATTGGCAGTGGACTTTTTGTCTTGTACGCAAATATTTTGACACGAGTTGGCTCCAATTCCGGTCGGGGGCCGAGCTTTCGGAAATCACTCTCGTCAAGGTTGTTGATGCTTTCACCCGAGTCGGCCATTAGAGTCAGGGTTGTTTCCAGCAGGATCACAATGAGCATGGGTTGTTTGCCTTTGCCGTTGGTCATGTTTTGACATTTATCATGAATACTTCGAAGTCGCTCTCGTCAGAACTCTCATGGCTCTCGGTGTCGTCAATAACGCAAAGGGATTATCGTTTGCCTGAGTTACGGAATTGTGGTCAGCTAATTCCATGGCTTTTCCCGCTTCTAACAGTTTCGCTTGGGCGATTGAAGGATCAGAGAGGGCTTTGCGTCTCAATCGGCTCGATTTCCCATGCTGAACAATCCGTTTTTTATTTCTCGATTAGCGTCCGTGAATTCGCAAGTCAACGAAACTGTTTGAGACGGGTGTAGAATGTCATCAAAGGTTCGTCACATGCTTGTTTCGTGTTGCGAAACTTGTATTCTTCGAGCACAGGATTTTGTTTTGGTGTGAAGTAGTCCGTGAGTGCTTTGACCGTGATCTCGAATTTGGATTTTCCTTCTCCTTGTTCGGCGATTGTAAGCGTTCCGAATATTTCATTCACTTGTCTCCGGCGTAATGCAACAGGAGGGCTTTTTGACGCGCTGCATCAGTAATGTCCATTGCTATGATTAAATTGCGAAATCGCGCAATGTACTTGTACGAAGACCTGGTGCTCCAAGATCATGGTTCGGATCAAACGGTGGAAATGCTGGTATAGCGGTAGCCATAGTCAGCTGATTGGAAGCAGTGTTCGTGGATTTGCGGCATGTAGCTTGTTGTCCCACGAGTTTCGACGTGTTTAACTACGTGGCGTAACTATTACAGTACGATTTAAGAATAAATGATACGCACTGACCTTTATCCTCGTCGCCAGTGCAATAACTGCAACATTTTAACTATTACCAACAGTAGCCACATGCAGTCGTTGACTGCCTACTTTCTTCCTGGTAGCGACAGTCTGTTGTCATTCAGTTTATTCTAAAGTTTTGTTAACATTTCATATTTTACGTTTGCTTACATGCAGAACGAATATTTTTAAAGTTTGTATAGTTTTTCTTTATAAGTTAAGAGTCGCTTAAAAGTGTATGCAGGTTATACTTATTTATCTATTTATTTATTTATGAAGGTGGAATTACAAGGAGAAGGAACAACTAGTATCTACAAAGGCCTGGCGCACCATAGCAGACGTGTTAAGGGAGGGAAATTGTCAATAGCTCATCTAGTGCGCGTAAGACTGATGAGTGTAGTATGATATTTGTAGTTGTTTTGTTCATACTTTGCGTGACTGACCTTCGCAGGCAGCAGCAATGGGTGTGTTGTTTTTACAAACAGTTTCCTGCTGGCCAAAAGTCATGCAATCCTCAATCCCCTTCTCTTTACCAGTACAGTTAAATGATGCTTGAATTGTCGGTTTGTTTACAGCTGCGCTAAAACGAGGGTTTCCAACAAGTGCGGGCTCTAGAGTACCATTGAACCCATATGCACGGCAGACTAGGTCAGCGGCTTCCTTGCTCCACGAAGCACTGCACACCGGGTTCCACGAGTTGTTGTTGTAAACTGCGACAATTCCTGCTGAATCCACACGAGACTCAATCAGTCCAACACCTGAAACGAAGCTTTTTTTTAATTTTGTGTTGAGTCAAAACAAAGAACCCCGTAACCTGCTTTAAGGGATTCTCGTCGAAAACCTCTATTTTATTATTCTTGCTGAGTATAGTTGTTAAGCGATTTTTACTCTGCATATAAACAAAAGGACTTACCGCTCTGAGAAAGGGCCCTCTGTCGAAACTGTTGCAATAGCTGCTCTGGATGCTGTGGATTGTTGCAAGTGCCGCGTAACCCCTTAGGCTCAGGTTTCGGAGCATGCTGCAAGGTTTTGGCTAGCTGATACGTACAGGAAAGAGGATTTCCACTTAGATCTCTATGGATATAAGATTTTTCAATAACACTTAACAAAACAACTAGTTTCATTTTAAACTAAATGGAGGTAAAAAAACTTTTCATTTCATAGGAACTTCAAACAGCTAGCGTGAGTGAGTGATTAGTATCGAGCTCAACTGTAATGAATTCACTCAATAATAATACGTTTGTTGGATTAACAAACTATTACAGCAGTTTGAAACCATAGCCTTAGTTCTATTGAAAAACTAGCGACAGTAGCGTGCTAAAAAATACATTTACTAAAACGGCGCTGTATTGACAGAACACGCAACCTGAAAAATAAAAAGTGAGTTGCCGGATTGAACTATATAGAGCGCTTTTCACATGGATGTAATCAAATACAGTTTACATAGTCTACTCCTAACATACATTCTCTCTGCCAACCTTAAACGATAAAAAACTGACCGAGTCAGCTGAAAGCTTTGAAGTTTTTCTATCAAGATCGGCAAATGTACCTCGTTATTTATAAAATGTTTGCAATTATTTCTCAACCTCATGCGGTACAAAGACAATCTAGAGGAGCAGACTGCCTTCCTTCCCATTAATACTTACAGTAGCTCGAGGTTTGGTAGATTGTCGAATGCTCCACTTGGTATTGATGAGATGTTGTTATAATCCAACCTCCTACAGGAAACAAGGGGAAGGTATCAACATTCTGAATAACGAGTTTGTTATCGTTATTTGAACAGTACAAACACAAATAGCGATGAGATTCTGCAATGTTTAGACCGCTAATAAAGACACAAAATGGATACAAAGTTTGATTGTTTCTTATTACCACAGTTTGCTTAAAGCAAAATGAAAGCTTTTACATTAGGTAAAAAAAATAGTTTCATGATTTGCTTCTGTGTACCATAAAAATGACTAAAAACGTTAAACGTTTTTTACGTTGTGCAAAATGAGCTGTCTGATATGAGCATAAAACTGAGAAAAAGGTTTTATTACGGTTTGTTAACTTTTGTTTTGTTTCGAGTGTCTTGTTGTGCAAAAACAGCCCTTTGATATCAGCACAAAACCGAGAAAAAGGTTTCTCATGGACTTTTAACTTTTGATGTGTTTGGAGAGACAAGGGTTTTACACTTGAGATAAAATATATATAATGAAACTTTAAAAACGTTCTCTGGTTAAACTTTTTTTCAAAAAATCATTCTTTTAAATAAATTTTCACTAGAGAACGTTTTTAAAGTTTCAATATGTGTAACCTTGGTTGTTCGTCTGTTGTTTTTAGATAGAATATATACTTTAACTATTGTGCAGTGAAGCCAAACAACGTGTGGAAATTCTTCGAGTAACACTTAGACTTTAAGTTTGGACAAAAAATTATACGTTAACTAAAACAACAAGATTTAAATTGACGTTTCGTTATCCTCTTGTTGCAGTTATCAAGAATAAAAAATCTACAATGGTGCCAAGTTAAGTATGGAATAAAACAATACACTAATAGTTCAATCAAAAAACATGATTTTGCAAAACAGAAAACATTCGATAGTGAAAACTAGAATACAAGATAAACTGATTAAAAAACACTGCCTTTCAAAGCAGTCCAGAGAGAAACAAAGTTTTGAAGTTTTGAAAATGTGACTGTATAAGAATAATTTCCTTAAGGTTTTTTTTATTCAACAAAATCGAATCATGGACAAAGGCATGAAAAGCCTAGCAGTATTTGTTTGAACTGATAGTACGTACAAAAAGAGGAATAAACCATAAGGAACCGTGAAAAAGTAAGGATTTATTCAGAAGAACAGAGTTTTTTTTCTGTGGTTTCACTATACAGTTGAAATTGTTATAATTTTTTCTCTGCGTAATAAAGTAATTCTGGATACACATTTGTCGCTTAATGTCTAACTCAATTTAAACAATAACAACAAGTTTTCTCCATTTGAAATTTCAGCAGTTGCTTGCAGTATAAAATTAATCTTGGTAAGCAGACTGCCTTCCTTTAAATCTCCTTTAACACTTACAGGCCCCGGAGGTTTGGTAGATTGGCGAAAGCTCCACTTGGTATCGATGAGATGTTAATATAATCCAACCTCCTACAGGAAACAAGGAGAAGGTATCAACATCCTGAATAACGAGTTCGTGGCCGTTGCTTGAACAACACAAACACAACTGAATAGCGATGAGATATTGTAACGTTGAGACCGCTAATAAAGACATAAAGTTCATAAAAGTTTACATGTCGCTTGTTACCAAATGTTTGCCAAAAATTGATGTTTTTGTGTTAAGAAATAAAGTAAAGTATAACTTGTTTTCAGACCAATTAAAAAGGACTAAAACTTTAAACATTGTCAAATAAAGTAGTGCAAAGGCAGCTGTCTGACGAGAATATACAATAGAGAAAGAGGTTTCGCCACGGTTTGTTATCTAGTTTCAGGTCTGTTTGGAGGGACTCATGTGGTGTTTTCTTATTACACCAAAAAAACTTGTTAAAATATGTGGTATGTGTTACTAAACTAGTATTGTCATGATTTACACACAAGGGAGGTGTTTAAGAATTCTAAAAAGGATACCGGGAGTCTGAATTATGGACAAAGAGGTGAAAGCCATATTGTTTTTGTTGTTTGAATCGATAGTATAGACATAGAAAAAGAGAGAGGATAAACCTAACGAACCGTGAGTAATGTAAGGAGTTATTACTCACAACGCAAGAACAAAGTTTTTTCTGTTGTTTCACTTACAGTTGATACTGTTTTTCTGCGTAATATAATATTTCTAGATGCAGACTACTTATTACACTTAAAAACCTTGTTAAAATGCCGCCTGTGTTACTAAACTAGTATTGTCTTGGTTTACACATAGGGGAGGTGTTTTAAAAATTCTAAAAGGAATACAGAACATATGAGTGACATACGACTACGATACAGAACATTCGAGTGACATACGGTTAGCATAGTACGAGTAACATACGGGTACATGCGACTAGCGTCTATACGAGTAACATAGGGCCAACATACGAAGTACATACGTGTCAAACATGTGTTATATGCTAATCTTACCGATGAACTTTTGTTTTTAAACTGAGCCTACCACACTTTTTCATTTTTTTCGTATTTTTTTACTCGTTACTTTAAAACATATTTTTTGTGATAAGGCTTCTGGTAGCGCAGCTGAGTGATTCAGCTAGGTTAAGACGGTTAAGGAGTGGTCAGAATTTATCGGTTAAGGGTGGGGGGGCTACTGAAGATTAGGGGGGCAAAAAATTTTTGGTCCACTTTTAGGGAGGGAGGGGTTATAATGTTCTTAACAATGCCCTCTTCCTCTCTCCTTTTGTCAGTGACTGCACCTTAGGTTTTTCTGAAATATCCAACTAGCAATTTTTTATTTCCTCAGTTTCCCTATAGGAAAGGGCAAATTTTGTAAGAGTTTTCCGACTTCTTTTACCCGTTCTTGCTTGTTTTCTATTTCTGTTTTTTTTTCTTTTTTGAACGTTACCTGCTTGTTGCATCTTCCTTTCCATTAATACTTACAGCAACTCGAGGTTTGGTAGATTGTCGAATGCTCCACTTGTTATCGATGAGATGTTATTTAAACCCAACCCCCTACAGGAAACAAGAGGAAGTTATCAACATCCTGAATAACGAGTTCATGGCCGTTGCTTTAACAACGCAAACACAAATAGCGATGAGATATTGTAATGTTGAGACTACTAATAAAGACGTAAAGCTCATAAAAATTTGCATGTTGCTTGTTACCAAATGTTTGCCAAAAATTGATGTTTTTGTATTAAGTAACAAAGTAAAATATAAATTGTTCTTATGACTAACTTTAATTATTGTTAGCGCATCACGGATTGTTATCTGGTTTCAGGTGTGTTTGAAGTAACCCTAGGTATATGATAAACACGCACTTCTACATTCTACTCTGAACAGACCAACTATGGGCAGTAAAGCCAAACAGGGCAACTCTAAAGTAATTTACATACCTCAAGTGAACTTAGGTTATTAGAAATGTTGACAGTATTACGTTTTCCGTTGTTTTTGTCTTTTCAAATGATTTTAGCTTTCAATGAGAGCAAAATAAGCCCGCAAGTTGGATAATAAAAAATAATCTGAAGCGTTGTAGGTTTATTACTAAAATTCGTTGATACACTAGAGACGGAGGAGGAAAAGCAAAACTGAACCTGGAGGTCGACTTTGCCAGATATAAGAGATGCTCACAAGTAATGTAATTTTTTACAGTTTGTTATTAAACCAAACACATGTTTCCATCTGTCATGTTTTGCTAGTGAAGGGGGGTTGAGTCTGAATTTAAAAATACATGTTTTCCTGTTCCTTGTTTTTATCAAAATGGAATCATGGACTAATAGACGAAAAGGCAATATTTGCTCTTTCTTCCAACTCTAGTGTTTCTACCAAATCTTCAAATGTGGCTCGATGTCAAAATTGAGATACAAAATGTACGAGTAACATACGACTACATACAGAACTGACATGCGAGTGACATACGTACGAACTACATATGACTACATACAGAACATACGAGTGGCATACGACTACATACAGAACATACGAGCGACATAGGACCACATACAGAACATACGAGTAAAAAAGACTACATAAAGAACATACGAGTGTCATACGACTACATACAGAACATACGAGTTACATACGAACCCATACAGAACATACGACTTACATACGGCTATATACAGAACATACGAATGTCATACGACTACATACAGAACATACGAGTAACAAACGACTACATACAGAACATACGAGTGTCTAACGACTGCATACAGAACATACGAGTAACAAACGACTACATACAGAGCATACGAGTTACATACGGCTATATACAGAACATACGAGTGTCATACGACTACATACAAAACATACGAATGACATACGACTACATACAGAACATACGAGTGACATACGACTACATACAGAACATACGAGTAACAAACGACTACATACAGAACATACGAGTGTCATACGACTACATACAGAACATACGAGTAACAAACGACTACATACAGAACATACGAGTTACATACGACTACATACAGAGCATACGAGTAACATACGACTACATACAGAACATACGAGTAACATACGACTACATACAGAACATACGAATAACATACGACTACATACAGAACATACGAGCGACATACGAGTAAGATACGACTAGCACACGATTAACATACGGGTAAGGTATGAGTAACGATCTATCTAGTGCTTTGTATGCAAAGTCTTACTAAAACTATTTATAACTGATAAATGGTAAAACATATTGTTGAACAAAGAGGTTTTTGGCATCCAAGAACCCCTCCCTCCCCCATCCCTCGCCTGCACGTGTTTTTCAAATTATGAAAAAATAAAAACTTGTATGTTAGGTTAGTACGTAAACCAGTATGTTACTCGTATGTAACCCGTATGTTACTCGTATCTTAGTCGTTTGTCTCGTATGTTACTTGTATGTTCTGTATGAAGTCGTATGTAGTCGTACGTACAGTAGCCGTATGTTACTCGTATGTTACTCGTATGTCTCGTATGTACTTTTAGTCACGATGAGTGCCTTCCCGTCCATTAATACTTACAGGTTCTGGAGGTTTGGTAGGTTGTCGAATGCTCCACTTGGTATCGATGAGATCTTATTAATATCCAACAACCTACAGGAAACAAGGGGAAGGTATCAACATCCTGAATAACGAGTTCATGGTCGTTGCTTTAACAACACAAACACAAATAGCGATGAGATACTGTAATGTTGAGACTACTAATAAAGACGTAAAGCTCATAAAAATTTGCATGTTGCTTGTTACCAAATGTTTGCCAAAAATTGATGTTTTTGTATTAAGTAATAAGTAAAATATAAAAATCTTCAAATGTGCCTCGATGTCAAAATCTGTGTATACAGCGAACAAGTTTACATTAATTCTCTGCCGATTGCGGTACAAAAACATTCTAGGGGAGCAGACTGCCTTCCTTTGCATTAATACTTACAGCCACTTGAGGTTTGGCGCATTGGTGAATGCTCCACTTGATATCGATGAGATGTTATTATCATCCAACCACCTACAGGAAACAAGGGGAAAGTATCAACATCCTGAATAACGAGTTCGTGGTCGTTGCTTGAACAATACAAACACAAACAGGAATAAGATACTGCAGTGTTTAGGTTTAAAGTATCTCTCTACTCCGTGCTTCTTAAAGCTGCGCCTGAGTTCTTCAAATACCCATGATGTATGGAAGGGAAACAGGAGTTTTTCTCGCAAGATGATTATTGGCCGGGTTCTCTTCAAAGAGGAGTACCCGAGGGTGAATGTCAGGTAAAACGGCGGCACTTTCTTCTAGCTGTGACTCAACTCGGTCGCCTTAGCACGGAAAAAACTATTCTTGAGAATCAGATAATGATCATTTTGTTGATAAACTGATTCAACCAAGGTTGCTTTCAGGTCTAAAGTAAGTTTACAAGGGCTGGTTCTGTTGCTATGGTAATATAAACATATAAATCATGAGTGAAGTCTTGAGTTGTTAAGTTATTAAGGTAATATTTAAAACATAGTATCAGTTTTAGATCAGAAATTATTATCTCTGCGCATTCGAGTTAGATAGAAATCAGTCCAATAACTCTCAGGTCCTGTATTGGAAGTTAGTGACAAACGTTTGGCTAATCAGCGTGCACGATCTTCTAATTGATCTCCTTGGGTACTTGGTTAACCAGGTAATAGGTATAGGAAATCGCATGAATGCGAGTGCTTTTAGTGATTTATGGCCGGAATGATATTTTGAGAGTGAAAACTTCAAAACACTCAGAGCATCCATAAACCATGAAATGTTTAGAGCCGCCGCTAAAAAAGACACAAAATGGATAAAGGTTTGATTCTTGTTCGCACAGTTTGCTAAAAGTTAAAATGAATGCTTTTTTTATCATGTAACAAAAACACAAACAATTTCGTGATTTGTTTCTGTGAATCAACAAATAACTAAAAAACTTTTACGTTGTTTATGTAAATTTAGCCGTCTCCATAAGAGCATAAAACCGAGAAAAAGGTTTTAATGACGTTTCTTAACTTTTGCTGTGTTAGGAGAGACTTGACACCAAGAGTTCTACGCTAATTAGATACATGACCTCTAAATAGTTAAACCATAAAGCACAGTACAGCCAAACAAACGGTATGGATATCCCTCAAGTGACACTTAGGCTTTAAGAAATTCATAAGACATTATCTGTTTTATTTTTTATGTTTCAAATGACTGAAGCTTTTAATGAGAATAAATTGAATTAGATTGATTGACAACGTAACATGTAAGTTCATTACTAAACTCCCTTAATATACTTGGAGACGAAGAAGGACCCGGAGGCCACTAAAAAAGAAAATATCATACACATTTTATTACATCCAAAAACCTTGTTATAGATGTGGCTACTAAGTTAGTATTGTCATGCTTTACACACAGAGACTTTTAAAAAAAAAAACGAGCCGAAATTTGGAAAATGTATATGAGGATACGTTTTCTTCTGCCTGAGATAATGAACGAATATTGCAAGGAAATGTTCACAAGAACAACGTTTTTTCTGTTGTTTCAGTTACAATTAACGACTTTTCCGTGTGATACACATGCAGTCTCCAATTATTTCTGTCAAGATTTTCAAATCTACAACGATAGGTAAATCGTTTCTTGTGATGAATAAGTTTGCGATCATTTCTTATTCTCTTGCAGTACAAAGTTAATCTAGGGAAGCAGACTCCCTTCCTTTCCATTATTAGTACTTACAACACTTCGAGGTTTGAGAGATCGTTGAATGCTCCACTTGATATTGATGAGATCATGTTCTTGTCCAAATACCTACAGAAAACAAGGAGAAGGTATCAAAATCCTGAATAATTTTATTTAAAAGTCTTCTAGTCTGCGCAAAAAGCAGATTTCTAACATGAGATTGAAATTAGGCTTACTGAAAACCTTAAAAGGTTTATTACTAAGAGCTGTTACCTCTTTGTGTGTTTGGAAAGACTTTACACCGAAAATTCAAGGCTTTAGATACTTCTCAATAGTAGAACTAAGGTATAGTACTGCATAACAAACGTATGGATATCCCTAAAAACAGCACTTAGGCTTAATAACTTTTGACAAGATACTGCATCATCAACGAGTCGCTTAGGATATCGTCTGGAAACCTCGTGACCAATATTAAGAAGCTTCATCCGCAAATGTCTTTCTGATGAAAAATGTATATTTCGTCTAAAAAATCCAAATTCGATTTTAAAAATGATCTCTAGTAAAAGCAACAGCTTTCGACTTTAAGAACGCATTTTTTTCAAAAGATAATTCTAGTAAAACAAGTGCAAACGTTTTAGTCCAACCTAAAAGATGGTTAGTATAGTGGTAGTACTATACAAAAATCGCAAATCGAAAAACTTTCAGGTGTTGTAAAACAGTTGTAGCAGGAAAAAAACTTATTATTGGAGAAAACGAAAGAGCGTTCGACAAAGCAAACATACTTGTTATCTGATACCCCGCTTTCTCGCGAAAAGAAGGAGTCTTATGAATTCATCAATTGCTACACTTTGCATGCATATTTGTTAATTTTTCGCTTTTATTAGTGGAACACGTTTACAAAGTAGAACCACTAGAGTATTAAAGTCTAAACTGCTTCAATGGTAACACAATTATTTTGTCTACATAAAACAACACACAACAGAAACTTCGTACAAGGGTTTCCCAATACAGTGTAATACTCATATTCAAGAACTTTCGAACAGTTACGTTTGAAACTTTTCCTTTCTTTCAACTTTACGATCTGTTTAAGTCCTCCGAAAAGATGCAAATCTGCTGCCCAAAAATATTTGGTTACCCATATAGTTATGTAGCTTCTTCAATTGTATAATTCAGATGAACTAGACTAAAAGTATATTTTAGTCAACCGATTGTTCATCACCATTTGATTCATCATTTTGCTGATGAGCTGATTCAACCAAGGTTGCTCTTTAGGCCTGAAGTATGTTTACAAGAACTGGTTCTGTTGCTATAGTAATATATACAAGGTATAAGTGAGGTTGTCATGAATTGTGGTAGATTGTTGTAAAATGAAAACTGTTTCCCCAAATATGGTGAAGACGGGCTGCAAGGTTTTGGAAGTTCAGCTGTAATAAGGTTAGTCAAGAGTAGTTTTATATGGAGAGCGATGTTCTTATTTTTTATAGCATACTTACACTTCCTTAACTCCAGGATGAAGAGGAGGAATAGAAGTTAGGCACCGGTCAGAACACTGAACAACTGTAATGTGTTTAGGAACAGGACCCTTACAATCGTACCCCTCTGATATCGATACAGCAAACATCAAAATAAGAACAGAAAGCATCCTCAAAGCTGTAAAAAAACGTACAAGAATATGAGTTGTTCTTTCTTTATCTCTTTGTTTCAATTACGATTGTGCGCTGAGATTCACACGCATCCGGTTATTTTTGAATCCACAACTTTTTCTTTCTGGATACGGCTATCGTCCACACGCACCCGGCGAATTCGCAAGCAATTTCGGGTATTTTTTAATCCGCTCTCAAGGATGGAAATTTTTGAATCCGATAACATTTCGGATACGTGTGGACGGTCGCATCCGGATATTTTTCTGATACGATGACGTCACGATGACGTTCCGCAGCTGCTAAATGTCCGTAACCAATAACAACAGAGTTATTCTGGGTACTAGAGTGAAGCCGAATACGTGTGAACGGGCGAATTCGATTTGAATACCCTGGGATCACATAACGCATGTGCGCGGATATTTTCGTATCCGGAAAGAAAAAAATGCGGATTCAGTTATATCCGGACACGTGTGGACGGGGCCTGAGGGCTCGACCAAGCTAGTTGCATCGTAAAAAAGTAAATCGTGCCACGTAAAATTGAGTCGCTCGGTTTTTTCTTTTTTTTTGCTGCACTGATGAAGAGAGACAGGCTATGACAGCCAACGATCCCGTTTCTACTTTACCGGTCAATAATAATATCTTCTTCTTGATGTTAACAAAGAAAACTTTTGATAAGTTTTACCTTACGCGTTACACTAGTGAAAAATATTGATATCTATAATGATTCTAAAGTTTCGCAAATTTCAAACACTTAGTTCATAGCTGAACTGTTAAAGTGTGATCGACGATCGAAATTTACGAGCCAGACAGGCTAAGCGCAGCGCGCGACCATAAGGAAATGATTACCACATGTTAATTCACCTTTAACTATGACACTAAAATCAGTAAGCGATGGCGACACGGAACTCAATTCTAATAAAGCCAAAATAAAACATATTGAAATTATTTATTTGAAACACTATTATCTTAAGTACTCGTGTAGTGTTTCAACAGGAGTATGTTTACCAGTTCCGCCAAGGGCAATATTGATAAAACACACAGCAAAAATTTAAAGTTAATTATAGTTTGGTTATTTAGTTGTCCATGTGCTTTCTTACAGCAAGTTTACCGAAACTCGGATTTTACAGTTTGAATATTTTGAATCGGCAAACTTCAACACAGTTCTATCCTTGGTATTTTTTCGACTAATTTTTCCATTTGTAGCCGAGTTTTCTAAAGTAACGTGTATGAAATGAATAAATCTTCCTTACTTCTGCGTGTCTCCTTAAGAGCCAGTCTCTTTCGTCCTTAACTGACATTGCCTTCTTGACATATTCTCACAAGGAAAAAGGGTAAAACATAATACGTTTTCCTTATACTCATCATTATGAACACTAAAGCGTTTGGTTTAGCAAACATTTTTAAACGTTTAAGTATTGTTATTGGGCTTTCAAAACTTTTCTAAAACTTTCAAAGCTTCTCTAAATTATTAGATGAATTTGTTTGACACGGTTTCGCATGCATAAAGCTTTTTTTTTTTTCACACACCTGTTTATGGAAAACCGGGAAAGATGTTGTTTCTAAGGATTTCCTGGTACCGTTTTGAGAAAAGAATAGAAAAACTTACTTAGTGGCGAAAATGAAGTATACCCGAAAAGTTGATAAAACTTGCAAATCCTAATTAAGAATTCAGACACATCAAACGTCAAATTTATGCAGAAGAAATTTAAGTTTAACTGATTAGTTGTTGCAAATCGTGAATTTGTGTCGCAGTTTCTTGAGTGACTCGGTGTTAGCAAAAAAACTCAGAGGCGCTTACTCGAGAAACCACGTTCAGGAAGGCACGTCGATCGCTGCTGCCATCTTCAGTTTGCGATAACAGCTCACCAAAATGACGGCCTACTTTTCAACCAAAGTTGAATTACTGTAGATCTAAATAGAGGCATAGTTCCGCTAGCTGAAGTTTCCATACACCTATTAAGGCATGTAAAATTTTTTGAGAAGCTAGATGAAAAAGAATTGCAAGTATTCTGAGAAAACTTTTATTTTTAACGTATTGAAAACTGAAAAGTCAGTTCTTTCCGATTTTCATTACAAACTCAAGTACGGTCAGTTCTGGAGAGCAAGTTTTCTAAATGAATGCGGAAATAAATTCCGACATCGGCACGAAGGTGTTTTATCACAGAAAGTCCGAGCTCTTTTGTTCAAAACAATAATAGAATTATTCTCGCCATAAACATCAAAACAAGTTCCATCCTCTCGGAGACACTGACTCGCGAACTTTATAGCAAAAAGACCGCGATTTTATGACTCCAAAATTGCACCTGTATTAAAGTTTCAATCTTTGATGCGATGAGTGTGTAAAACGCCTAACCTAACAAGTGACTTCATTAGTTGCATTTTAACTAACTTTGAAATAAACACATATTTTAGGCGTACGTGGTAGAACAAGCAGCCTTTGGTCTAAAGAACTCGAAAAAAGG
>JAOBAT010060985.1:13412-48712 GCA_026413305.1 Hydrozoanthus tunicans | reverse complement strand
TTCTCTGCAGCATCGTTTCCATGCTGCAGTGACTATCGCACAACAAAAATGTCCCAGTAGAAACTCTTCACGTTTACCACAATTCAACTCTACAATCTCCTAGAAAAAACAAAACAGGATGCAAAACGTCACATAAGTTTGACGTATGATTACGGAGCTGATAACTATTATGTAGTCATTGGAAAGTGGGCGTTCTTATGTCAAAGATTTATGTGAGGAACTGCAAACTATGTTTAAGGTGCAATTTAACGTAGCTAAAGAGTCAAGGAAGAGAAAGCAAAATCCACACCATGCAGCCTCCAGGAAAAAAAACCGAGCCCAAAAAGGACGTCAGAACTGATGAAAATTATAGCGCCAGGGGTTGAAGACAAGATCAAAGAGAGAAATCTTAACAAAGAGAGAATTGAAAGGTTTTGGAAAGCGCCAAATGAGATGGTTAGAAGAGCTTTTAACCATTCAAAGAAATAATTTGTGCGATGATGCGCTGAATTATCTCAAGAGCGTAGTAGAAAAAAGTAGTGATGATCATGTTGAAAGTGATGATGTCGACGCTGATGATGATGACGATGGTGATGAAGAAGACGATTATGATGAAAAGGAAAACTTCGTTGAGGTGGAAGAGAGTCCTTCGGAAGCGGTTTCTGAGTCATTCAAAGATGAGTATTCAATTGGACCATTTGGGGAGTGTTCCGAAGGTCTGCCATTTCTAGACCATGTATCTGAGTCTGATAATGAGTCATAGAAAGAGTAAGGTCAATTGAAAATAAAAACAAACATATCCACATTTTGCACACTTAGGTTCAACAAATACTATTTTTTGTTACTGTTAATCAATTCATTACAATTGAAGTTACATTTTATTCTATGTTTGATTGCATTTTGCACTGACATTCAAAAGACTGAAAGAGTGCTCCCTAGATCAGACCTGAGTAATATTCAATGTATCATTCTATTTAATGATTTCATCACTGAATTCAAGAATGAATTTTTGAGTCATTATTTAAAAATTGTGTTTATTCGAAGCTGTTATTCAATAATTCTAAACTTTGCCTAATAGACTACAAAAAGCATTCTTGAATTCAATAATGAAATCAATAATTGAAAAACGAATAGAAAAATCAGTTTAAGGGGGCACGCTTAACGTCTCATCACTATAAGATATGTTAAAAAGATAGAAATATCTAGGAAATACTATAACTAGCAATAGGCTTGCATGTAACGTTTTTAATCCAAGGATTAAACTGATAAACAGCGACGACAATGAAACAATGTATGTTAAAGCATCACGAACCAGAGGCCAGAGGACCTGCTTAAATGTTAGATATTTTGTTAACAAAGAATATAGCTAAAAACACTGTTTTGTCAATTGAATTGTTATGTATGTACATTTGGTTTTCCTAATCCCCGTAAATTTTGTATGATCAATGGCACAAAACATTTTTTTGGTGAAAAAAAAAATGACCCTCCCTCAACAAGGGTTAAAAAAAATTTGACCCTCCCTTTAAGTAGGTGAAAAAAATTTGACCCTCCCCCCAAAAATCGTAGCCCTCCCCCCCAGTTAAATAATGTCCGCTCCCTTACTGGTTCTTGCAAAAAAAAGTGTGTACTACAAATTGACACAGTTATAAAAGAGGTTTGTGATTTGTTGAAGTAAGGTTGGGGTGAACTTTATTTTTCTCATCTGATTGGTTCAAATTTTTGTGTCCTCTGCACGCTTTTTTTTATAAGAACCAGTAAATTTGGCCGAGGCTCCTTGTTCTTAATTTTTTTGGCAATTTGAGCCTCAAATTGTTCTTAATTTGTTCTTGTTTCAATGTATGTTTAAATCGAAGAGAAACTAAGCCAAAAGTGTTGCATTGTTTATGACTGTAATGGAAAACGAGTTTGGTCCGGCAATCTATCTCTGCGAATTTATCGTGGATTTGCCGACATTTTTCCCGAGACGATCTCCAGTGATTATTAATATAACTGCGAAGCATTTCTTGTTTATTCTTTAATGTTCAGTTAAAGCTCGAAGTTCAGTAAAATTTTCAAAAAAAATTAGCTATTGAGCCCAAGCCTCAGCTTGTTCTTAAAACGTTCTTAAAATTCAGCTAATTTGAGCCTTGTTGTTCTTATAAAGTTGTAGACGAAGTAAAAGCCCAAGATTCGCTAAAGGACCCCGTAAATGGGTTATTGAAATAGGTTGGTTAAAATGCTTGTGGCTATGGGGATGGTCCTAAGATTAGCTACACCAAGTTTAAAGTTAAGAGTCTTTACCGTAGTTGGAAGTTTTAGGTGCTGACGATTCGAACCTGGCGGTGCATGATAGCCCTTCTGATTAGACTGATCAGGCAAAGACTCAATAGAAAGTGCAACGTTTTAGATAAAGGTTTGGGTATTATACAACTGGAGAACAACAACTTGAAACTGTAGCACAAAATAATGAAAGGTGTTTTATTCAACTATCAACGGCGCGTTTTTCTATTTTAATTAATCATTACCATTTAAATTTCAATTAAACATTATACACCATTTGACTTCCTGCTGTTTTTAAATTTTCTGTTTTTTTTGTAAAAGCTTGTTAATTTTCTCTCTTTCTGTTTAGACATACGTCAGCAATAGAAATCTTTAAACTTTAAATGGAAAACACAAAAACAGTTAATAGGAACCTTGTGAAATTCCCAACCAACTTTTTTTGCAGTTTCAAGTTTCTTTGATCGTTGCACCTGCCAATTTCACGACCGTACCTACAACAAAATATTACCATTTTTCATGCGAAGCTCCGTTTGATGATTTTAAGTTAGTTCGAAAAACAGGAAACTCAAATTTAGGACGCGGATACAATATTTCAACTCATTTCAAAAACCCCCAAAAAATTAAATGGTAATTCTCGTACGCAAATTATGCTTTCAATCAATTAGATTTTAGTATTATTTATTTATATCAATTTATTAGTTTATTAATTATTTACTTTGATTCAGAGTTGACTATTTGTAAACGGCATGAAAGCACGGCGGATTCATATATATTCCGCCTACATGCTTTTTTTTTTATAAGAACTAGTAAATTTTCCCGACGCTCATTGTTCTTAATTTTTCGGCGGTTTGAGCCTCGAATTGTCCTTAAATTGTTCTTATTTCTAAGTGTGGTTCAAATCGAATAAAAACTAAGCTAAGGTATTGCAATATATACAAGTATTGGAAAACAAATTCGTGGCAAGTATATATATACGTGTACTGCGAATAATTTGAAGCAATGACTGATTAAGAGAGAAACTGCAAACCATTTCTGTATTGCTATAAGTTAAATGACAAAGCTCGGTAAAGTCTCAAAATGGTTATCGAGCCCGAGCCTCAACCTGTTCTTAACTTGTTCTTAAATTTTTGGCCTATCTGAGCCTCGTTGTTCTTATAAAAAAAAGCATGTACACGCTCTGTTACAAGGATACACCGCAAACTGAAAATCTAAGAAAAACTCTCAATAGTAAGATCCTTTATTTAAAAAAAACGCAGTAGTAACTTCAACAGCGCAAACAGAAGTTTAATGAATAAAACTCCTCATTAATTTAATTTCGAAGAAAGCCGAGGTTTGATTATTTAAAAGATTTTCTTGATTTTTGAGCCCCAAGGCCAAACAATCTCAACATAGTGTTTTCGTTTGTGCGTCATGTTTAGAACACAGCCCAGTTATTTACGACCAAAGTTAGACTTGTGATTTAATATTCTTACCTTTGCATATAGTCGCCACAAGGCGCTGTTTCATGAGTGACAAGCAGTTTAGACTGTTAGCATCGTGGCAATTATCTCCTTTAACCCAATACACGCTTTTTTACACACAGTAAATTTGGCCGAGGCTCGTTGTTCTTAATTTTTTGGCGACTTGAGCCTCGAATTGTTCTGAATTTGTTCTTATTTCGATGTATGGCTTAACTTTAAGGTAAGTATAAGGTACTGCAATACACGTGTTTTATCAGCGTTATTAAACTGAAATTTTTTGTTTTATGCGTTGGTCATCCTTTTACTACAAAAGCTTGCCTATTTCCTATGAAGACACACTATGCTGTATTCATGTTTACAACGATTGTAAGGAACAACCTTCAGGATAGTGTTTAATTTGAAGCAATGATAATGAATAAAAGAAAAAAAAAGGGGAATCATAGTTTGTAAAGCTAAAAAAATTGCTCAATCGAGCCCCGAGCCTCAGCTTGTTCTTAAATTTGGCCAATCTGAACCTCGTTGTTCTTATAAAGTTGTTCTTATAAAAAAAAAGCGTGTATACGAATTATGTTCTTTACCTATCTCATGTTTATGGCTAGTCTTTTAATTATAAAAAGTTTGGGATTTTTTCATTTATAAGAATTACCCTTTATTTTCAAAGGTTCTCATTAAAGAAAAAGAGTGTGTTTGCCCGAAACATAGGAGGGATTTATTATCACAAACATTGTTTACGCTGGAGAAGCAGATAAAAACTACATTATCACACAGGCTCGGTGTATAGTGGGTATTAAAGTAAGATGACTGAACCTGGGGGAAAAATAGGTTACAGCGCTTGAAAAACCTAGTTTGACGTTATCAATTTTAACATAGACAACAACAACAAAAACTATCAAAAAACGCCAAAGAAAAGATTAAAAAAACGAAACGTTGTTGTGTTGGGTACCCAAGTATTTTTTTCATAACTTTTCAAAAATTCTGTTTGATTTCATAAAACTGAGCAGTAAAAATAAAAGAGGCCGCCGCGCAGTCTGAAAGAACGACTCGAGTTTATGAATCGAAGGGTTAACGCCTTACAAATCTTTAAAACTGAGTGAATACAATTTCAAAAACACTGTTTTCTTCTAGTACTGTGTAAAGACAGGGTATTTCTTGCGAGAAGTATAGGATGACCTTTTTCACGACAAAACAAACAGTTTTCAGTGGGTTTCTTTGTGCAGTACGCAGAACTCGCGAAAACCCGTTTCTTTGAATACGTGTGTTGCTTTTAATTTTCTTTGTTGGTGTAAATTCAAAAGTTTTTGAGATGCGGGTGAGCTGCTATCAGTGTGAGTTGACCAATCTACGCTTAAGCCAAATCTGAATTGGTATAAACGATAAGCTGATTTACCTTATAGATGATTGTCGGCGTCTTTGGCTGTTTGAAAAGCGCGTGTTTTCGCACCATGTAAAAAATTGTTTCAGCGGGAACTGTTTCATGGAACACTAAGTGACTGAAACTAAATTATAACTGCACTCGACTAAGCACCAAGCGCTAAACAAACGCAGCTGGATTAGTCAAAATATCTGAAAAAACATGTTGACTAATAAAACGGCTATCGCTAAAAGAAATGCAAATCTTAAAAAGCGGAATTAGGAGAGCTACATTCTAATGTAAAACACTTAATAATTTCCATTTATGGCAGTGATGTTACCAATTACTGATTACACTGGTTTTTAAAGAGAAATATTACTCCCATTGATTTTATTCTTATACAATTTATCCCTTGTGACTGAAGTTCTCCTATGTGAAATCTAATAATTAAGCTTTTAAGAAACAGTGAAAACACATTGAAACACAAAGTCTGCTCAAAATTACTTGGTAGGAACACAAACTTGATAGGTAATAAAATTTTGTTTGCCTTCTTTTTTGGGAATTTTCAGGTGCTGTCACCGTACGTCTTACCATTGGCTGGTAAAAGCTGGTCGGAACATAAGCATAATGAATTGAGGTAAAACTGCAATAAAAAGGATTTTTTTGTGTGTCAATTGTATATGTCCTCCAAGCAATATCACTATTTCAAACAAATCTACGACAAGTATAACAATTAATAGTTTTAAGAATCTAAATAAAGTGAAGTTAATCAAACAACTCGAAAAATGATTTGGTCAAGTAAACAGCAATCAAAGGCTAAACGAAAATTCTCAAATCTTCTTAACTTGATTCACGCCTTTCATTTTCATACCTTCTGACCAACACACATATATAAGTTAATTCTAAAGATATTTTCAGTTGAGTTACAGTGGTGTTTCAGGTCAGTTAGTCATGAGATTTATAAGACTTAATTCATGTCGTTCCAAAGTTTATTCACTTCTGCTTAGCAATAAATCTTAACTGCGACACGCTCTATTTTTCAAAGTGTTTTGAGCTTTTAGGTAAGACCAATAAAATTGTTTTACTTAGCCGTTTTTTTTTACATTCAGTAAGCTTAAGTTAAGCTGGATGTACGTTGGTGGATGGAGCGGAGCTAAGACAGCCTGTCTCGGAAGGTTGTAACTGCTTCTCGAACTGAACCTGAGAGAGTTCAGAAAAGTTGTACAAACACTACTTTACTTTAGCAAACAAAATGCGTGGTGGATCCGTGGTTTATAATTAAAAACAGTGCATAATAAATAGTTTCTCTCTTCGGAAGAGATGTCGACTAACGGTTTTTGCTGCGACGTAGAATCTCGTTCCCGAGCATGCGCGGTACGATTATATGCGGTGCGATTTCAATCTCGTTCCCACAGCCCGCGTTCCTTATGGCCAGCGCCAAGAAACGGAGCTGGCCATAAGGAACGCGGGCTCTGGGAACGAGACTGGTGGGACTTTTGGGCTTGTGTTCTCGAGCCTCGACTTCAAAAACAAGGCCGCGAGAGACTGGAATTTAGTCGACTTGACCTCATCTCGTACAAAGCTAGCAAGATTAAACATGGACAGAATTTTAAGAGGGTTTCACAACAATTTTGCAGGGTTTTGAGCTTCAGAACGAAGAAGCTTCGAACAACGAACAACCTTCGATACTTAAATACTCTGGACTTCTTGCCCATGGACTGTATGGCGTTTGGGAAAACTTATCAGTCCAAAGCAGTTTCTCCATTCACCAAACAAAAGGCTCCAACAACGTTTTCAACTGGAAAAATTTTAAATGAAATAAAGTAACATGAACTTGCTACTAAACTCGTTTCCAAATGTCGAAGAACTTCTTTTCTATCAGAAACTTCTTATAATATGTGTTACAGACTCGCTTGAACGACATGATAAAGAAAGAAACGGATTGCACATAGAATACTTAACTGCATGTAAAACCTTGACTATAGTTGCCTACTGAGGCCGTGCTTTGAAAACAAGTGCCACGCCTTGTAGATAGTTGTTACCGTTTTGCTTCCAGAACCAACTCAACGTGTTTTTTTTTACCATAATTGGTATCTATATGTATCTCTTCAAGCTCTCCGGTTGGTATGTTGTTCGTTCATTTGGGTAGTTTCTTTAGGTGAGAGAAAGTTACATCTCAGCCCAGAGACGTTTGTCTGGCTTTATTATCCGTGTCCATAATAATTCCTGTTTTTCGAATCTTGCATTGCTTTCCCATCGACAGCACGTATTGAAATTTCTTTTTTCGTTTTCTATAGCTAGAACCCGTTTTTATAGAGCAGGGTCTCCCAACCTGGAAGGCTCGTGTCTTTTTCTACGGGTTTTCCTTCCTTTGGCACACGAGTTCTGGTCGTTTAGAGGCGCCGGGCAAATGCCTCTCGCTGCTGTCACTGGGCTGCCGAAGCATTCCCAGGGGCTATTGTGACGGAACGTATGACTTGCGAACTCAATGGCATTACAAGGCTGGAGAGGACAACATTGGTGGCACTTGTTAATCTCACTATAGTGAGATTGAATAGGTTTTTTTAAATTCAGTCTCTTTGAGCCCTCGTCTTTTAATTTGTAAAAAGTTGCTATCAGTCTCTTTTTCTTTTAGCGTCATTTTAAATTGTTTAAGAGTCTCTATATATCTTCTGTTTCAGTTTCTTTTCACGCATTGCTTTGGCTTTCCGTTACCGCCTGGTATCTGGCTTGGACCACTAACACACCTTACAGCTTTTCCCCAGTTTTTCCTCTGCCATTAGTTTATTTCCTGGTTAGTTTTGAGGAAGCACCAATATGGGAAGATATGTTATCGAATACAACAACTGATAGAAAGCCAACGAAACCTACTTGGCGTACGAATTCGAATAGGGCTAGTTGCAATGGGCGATGGGACTAAACTACAAAGCCCATTTTAGTCTTCAAAGGAAAACTATGAGAATGCCAGGCGTTACAAAAAGAATTTCAAAAAAGGTGCATGTTTTATAGTGTTAACTAATTAATTTTAGGGGGCTTAGGCAACGAGCTAGTACGGTATTGCCGCCACGATGGTGGCTGAAAACAATAGTGAATACAATTATAGCTATAATATATATAATTGTATTCACTAATATAGCAATACGAAGTTACCAATTTTTACATAGAAATATATGTTGGTGGGCAGTTCATGTCCCCCAACATATAAATGTCTGTAAAAATTCGCACTTCACCGAGCTGTGCATTCGCGAGGTTTTGGCCTATCACCATTAAAAGTGGTAGATGTTGTAATTTCGACTTCTTGTAGCTCTTTCCACTGAAATTGATTGATTTTCGCTTCTTTGTATCTAAAAAAAGGTTGCTTGTGCGTGACATAAACCGTTAGAAGGCCAGGTATTGGGTTTGCCTGGCTTGTCTTGGGTTAGTTTCGTTCTCTCTGTGGTACTGTAGAAGCCTCGGTAGCATAGTGGTTAGAGCGCCTGCCAAATGATCAGGGTGTTGTGTGTTCGATTCCCGCTCCGGGCAGCTGGTTTTTTTACCATTGATCGGTTCCTCTTACACTTGCCTTTGGTTCATTAGACACTACAGCAGTGTGTCAGGGGATGTCTTTGATCACGTTGACCGAAACATGCAGATCATTTTTCATTCCAATATCATTAATATGTAAATAAATCTATTCATTTTAACCACAAATATTGTAAGCTCACTGAGACTTTGCGGCGAAATGCACATCTAAGTGTGTAAATTAAATCAAGTAACGTTATCAAAAAGGCAAGCAAGAAGAGTGCTTTTCATAAGCTGTCTTCATCGATGAAACCTTCGCAAATTAAAGCTCCCTAGTTAGATTGATGAGCCCGAGGTGCATGGTTTTTGGGACAAAGAGTTTCGTCCTGTTGTCATGGCCTGTGTAAGAGTGATGTCAACCACTTCATTTCAGGCAAACGTCCCTGGCAGATTTACGTCGGATTATCGTCGGTTACGAGTGATCATGATTTCACAAGTTACTCCTTTAATATATTCAATATAACTATATAACTTGATGATCTAGTGAAATAAATTGATTTTAATTAATGTAAAATATCTATATTGGCGTCAATATTTTCAATATTTTGTCAACAAAGCGACGATATACAACCCACGAAAAAAACCCGATCAATGACCGGAACTATATCGATCTATTTCCGGAAAACGTCGTTAAAACGTGGACTGTTGCATTCACTCGTGTGAACTACAAAAGAATGCTGCCAAGTGCTGCTTCCGGATGCATACGAACCGGTTATAAGAGAACTTATTGAAGAGAATGATACTCCAAGCATTCTACTATCAATATATATTCTTAGTTTTAATCGATAAAGAAAATATTACAGCCACTTCATTCTGAGTCCCATGTCGTCCTCGACTGCCTATTTTTCTTTGAGTTACCAGTCAGTGAGGCGAGCGACAACTTGCTATACTTAGTGTACTTCAATGTTTATCGCTCAATAGGCAGTGAGAAGATTGGCCAATCAGATTATAGCAGTCGTGGTGCTATGTTTGTTGGTCTCAGGTAAAACTCGATTGACGTACGGCCGGCCGACTGTGCATTTGACCATTCATAACATAAAGTTGCTATTTTCTTGCACTTTTATTTGAAACACTTAACTGTTTCAAAAGCAATAATTCTTGGTTATCGTGCGTTATGGATTCACTTGGGAAATCAGTTGGGAGACTCAGAGCACTCGGAGAGACTGAGCAATCGGCTTCGTCTCTTGCTACTCGATATATCGCTCAACTTCCCGCGCGCATGCATAACAAGACTGACACCGATACCTGCAATACTGAACCAAGAACAACCATGAACTATTTCTTTGGTAGACCTCGGAACGCATAATATAAGCATTCCTCTTCGAAAATATTTTTAACGAATATAGCCCTCGATCGACGGGTGTTAGAATTTTTGACACACATGGATTGTCTCAGGCATTTCACTTATTTTAGAGGAAGGAACCATGAACTTAATTAATAATTAAATCAACACCAAAACATTTTGAGAACGAGTGCTCCGTAATCTGGCATTAAATATTCGAAATAAGGCAAGGCAAAAAAGATTTTTATACAGTCAGTCCAACACCAACTCGAGATTACAACGATTGATAAGGACATAGGAAAAACGGTAAAACTACATCAGTTCGGTTCCTGTATACTTTGCTGCTATGGCTGGAGAGCTAATATTACTCAAAGTCAAACGTTTTCCTCTGCCGTGTTCGGATTTGTCGAAGACGAAACCTTTTCTTCTTCATGTGAGGATAGGATAAAACTTGCTTTATCTTGACTAGCTTGCTTTTAGTTGAATGAACCAAATTTTGTACTTTCGGTTCTTTAAATCAATTTGTTGTTTTACGAAGCGAGAATGAATTCATCTATAAAAGAAACATTTTTAAGAAATAACACACCTGGCTTTCTAGACTTTCTTGCAGACTTGTGCTAAGAGCGGACCAACTGTAAAGGTAATGCTATTTCTGCCAACAGCCTTATTCACTTTACGGCCGTAGTATCCAGCGACCCATTCATTTTAGGTCTGTGGTAAAAACGTAGCTTTCTCACGAGGTCAGTACAGTGTTTCAAGGGTCAGAAATCACCGAAGCGAAAGTCCGGCCGGTTTCGATTTCGCCAAACACAATCACGCAAGATAATACTTGGCGTCAAGGCGCGAAACTATTTAAGTTTTGGTCTTTATTGCGCTATCCCCTGATCAAAACAAAAGGAAAGTTGCTTCAAGTTTCACATTTTAACAATTTCAGATCAGTATTAAAAGGTCAGAGCAAGTTCTATAATGCTAGCTGTTTGAAAAGAACAAGCTGAACGAAAAAAACACGTTTTCTTTTGACCCTAAGGGCCTGACTCAACTATTTTTACGGGGACGGCCCGCGGGATTTTTTTTGGTCTGAAATTTTGCTTGAAGGGATTTTTCTTTTGGTCTGTGAATTGCGAAAGGATTGCTTTGAGTTGCCGAATTTGGCAGCGATTTTTTTGTGTCTTGTATTGGAGCAGTGCTTAGGAGAAGTAATTTTGACTTAAATGATTTAGGGTTTTTTAGGTAACGGAAGATTTGTAGAAAAAAACCACACAATAATTTGGATCTGCAGGAAAGATCAAGTCGATTTAAAATCTTTAAAAAAAACGTAGTTAGAAGATAAATATTCGACACAACATTATAAATTTTACTACAGTTTAATACTTTACAAAAAACTAGTTTATAACGTTGTGTCGAATATTTATCTTCTAACTACGTTTATTTTTTAGGGGCATGCCAAAAAGGTAAGGATTTTTTACGTGGTTTGGTTTTAAGGCAGGGATTTTTGGGGGTATAAAATTTGAACCTCACTCGCTTGAACCTCCAAGATTTTGCTCTCTATGAATAGGCCGGCCAGAGTTTAGGACACCCCCGGCACATTCAAGGCCAAGGACCCCCCTGGGCTCACATTGTTTCAGGTCCACAACTTTCACGTACTATTTTGCGACACCCAAACTTTATATAAATATTACAAACTTATCTAAAATACTCTAGGTTTAAAGTTAGTAATATTTGTATTTGAGATGTTTAAAGTGTTTTTTTCGTTCAACTTGAATTTTTAAAAAAAAATAAAAATTTATAACCGCTAAAATCTTGACGTTCAATCGTATCAGTTTCTTACATAAAGTACTAAGCGGTAAAAAGAAATGCAAGGAAAGGCCGTTCCAGTTCTTTCTGTAAGAAATTTCGTTGAAATGTTGTACCTTTTTCGCTTTTTCGGCGAAGTTTTCACACCTCCTATACATTTTCGTTCATTAGAAAAACGCGTATTTTGTCCAAACTTCGCGTGTTTCGCAGTTCGCTTGTTTCTTTTTAACACTGCTCTGTCAGTAATAGTTTCGTTACGTTTTTTTGTTTGAAACAAAATCATCCAAAATCTTCAATTTTTTCGTGAATAGTACACTGATTTTATGTCTTGTCTCTTCGGGGGTTGAGTGACAACTAGAGGTGACATTCGTCAGGCACAGGCCCTTGTTACACTAGAAGTATTGACACAATTTATAATAAAGTTGATCGATTGGTTGTTTCCAAGCCTCCCGCGGTAGCTTTGCAAAACCCGGGTGTAAAAAAGGCGGGAAAATTAGAGGCGCGTTGCAAACACCAAGCCAAGCCTAGACAAACCGAATGTGGCCCGAATGTCATACAAAAAACACTACAATTACAATGCGTTTTACAATGGTCGGTCGAATAAGACTGATTTATTATCAATGGTGTTATTCTTTGAGCTAGCATATTCATAAAGTTCAGTTAATAGATCTAATGCATAATTATAATCTTGCAAGATTCTCAAGATTCCTTCAGTGTCTCAGGCTTGTAAAACTAACATGTTCCAGATACATCTCTCAACGTCTCAAGACTCCTTTCTCGAACTTGTACCTCTTCATCCGTTTAATCGAAATGAAAAAATTGAAACAAAGAAGAATTTAAAACTCTTACGTTCTGTAAATGTAAAGAACCAAAAGCAAGTGTAAGAGAAAACGAGCCGGAAAGAAAGCTCGAGACAGTTTGGGTTCTTCCTTCCTCGGTTTCTCTTACAACTGCCCTTGGTTCATTAGTTACTCATTAGAGATTGACAAAGTTCGACTTCTTTGAAGATGATAACGTTGCTCGAAACATGCAAGTATTAGTTTTGTTTAAATCGTAAACTTTACGAAGAAGTGTGTTGTTTCTAGTGAAAATGATTGAAAAAATGAAAGCAAGGTCAAAGGTCGAGAAACCAGTTCAGTAGTTCTGGTGTCCATTTTTCTATCGAGAAACACGTAAAAACTGCACAACCCATCCAACAGGAACCTCACGCCACGAGGACGGCAACAAACTACGACTTACAAACAACACACTTCTGTGGTTTGTCCATTTTGATACGCATAGCTAGTTTGCTTTCTCTGTTTTCCAAATCACGCTTTGTGAAAAAAGAAAGATCAAAGTATCCTTTATAAAGGTAAATGAAGAATGAGAAAACTTTTTAGGTCATTTTCGTGGTCGCAAAAACTCCAACAACAAGCGTTTCGCGCAGCCATTGTACTCATTTTAACTCATTGCCGTCGTCGTCGGCTGCCGTGTTCGTTGCATAAAGTCCCTATTATTGCTGATAAATCTGTCGATATTGGCTGATATTCTGGTCGTTTTACCAATATCTAAATTATCCTTAAATTACTTTAACAAAAACATGTTGTCTGGTAACGAGAAAACAGTGACAAACTGCAGAGTGCAGTCGATAAAATTCTAGATTTCCTGGACTATTTAAAACATACATTTGTCCTAGTTCGAAGAATTTACCAATTGAACAAAGTTGACGCCACCGGCTTGAAAACATTCCAATAAAAGCAATGCGGCTCTTATTTTGAACATGTCTCAGTATCTACTCTTTACCTGAACTAACTCAATGAGAACCTTCAGATTTTTCAGATTACTCTCTGGGTAATTAACAGTTCCACGCAGAAACACTGCTGGCAGGATGTCGGGGTCAGTCTTATTTTAATCTACAAAAGTTGGAACAGAAGGAAATTTTCTCCCCGGCAACCTCGGGATACAAACCATTTTTATGTTAACTATTTAATTTAATTTTTGCTTGTTAGCTTTGTGCAGTAATTATTTTCTCCGTCGCGTTTGTGTGGTTTTTTTGGGTGCATTTCTTTTCACCCGCTCTCCATTCCCTACAGCAATAATCTCATTTCTAAGTAAAAGTTGAAAACAGTCGTTTGAGGTTGAATTCCAGCGGTGTTGCAGGGCACTTCACGAGCCGCCACCACCCCCACCCCCACAGCAGCCACCGCTCTTGCCTTCCGTTGGTTGCTCGTCAACTATTACAACGTTTCGCCGCCGGCTGCTCCCTGTGTTCGTTCTTTCTACAGCATTCTCACGGGGGGCTTTGGTGACTTCTTTTTCTTGGCGTTCTAACATTCCTGTTTGAGTAGAAGAAGAAAATTATTTCCATTTAAAGCCAGTTCTTCAAGGGCGAAACAAAATGACTACTGTTGGCAGCGCAGTGGCCGAGCGGTTAGCGTGTAATCGACTCGTAATCTTAGGGTCGCGAGTTCGAGCCCTGGTCAGACCACTGTGTTGTGTCCTTGAGCAAAACACTTAACCTGACTTTGTTCCAGTCGACTCAGCTGTATAAATGGGTACCAGTTGTGCTGGGGACTAACCTGCGATAGATTTGTGTCCTGTCCAGGGGGAGTCAAAGACTCTCATCCGCTTAACATTACAGAAACCGGAGATAAGCACCGGTCCTATAGGCGAGCTAATGTGCTTGTTAATTATCCCAAGCAGTTCTAATATTCTCTAATTATAACCAGTTTAGGAGATATTCACTTTTTCTCCACGGTTTGCTTTGTACGATCAATCCTACTTTATGTAAGGAGAAGTTAAATTTTGATCAGGCGGTTGGGTCTGAGTATGTCGGCAACATCCATGATGAGGACAAGCTCAACACTGACGATGGAAAATTGCCAAATTCTTTATTAAATGTTTTATATATACCTTGATGCTTTGCAACCACTATTATTCACCTCCATTTCAGGGAATAACTTTTCAAATATCTTACTCACAAATTTAACCCATCAGAGCTTGACAAACCTTTTTAAAAAATTAATACTTATAAGATTTTTATAATCTGTAATCTTTTCTTGTGCCAGCCGTTTTGAGAACAGATTGTAATCTGCAACATCTACTACTCACGTTTTGAGAGGTCAAAAAACATTTCCTCGATGCCTTTGTTTAATTTTGCAGATGTATGGAAATGTTTGGCTCCAACTGTTTTGGCATACCTTGAATAGTATCAAAGATAAAGCGACACTACATTAAACATTAGTAGGGATCTGGGGACCAGGTGTGACTAACTACACAACAAATTCACTTTTAACAATGTACATTTGCTTAACTATGTGATTAAAGCATTTACAATACAATTTTTGTACAAACACCTGTTTTAGACTTTATACATCTTACATTATTGTTATGATGGTTGTTTTGTTAAATTCCTTTTTTCAAAATGAATTTACATTTGGTATCAAATATACTTAACTGGAGGTAGTAACCGATTCTACTCTTGCAATGTTGCATGCATTGGTTTCACCATGTGGCCACAAAAAGCGTTTCAGTGGTGTGCAATGTTGCATGCAATGTTGTGCATCATGTAGCCATGGCTTAATTCGCCTACAGACCTTTTAAAATTGTTTTCAGCCATCATAAAGCCAAGGTGCAGAAGTAAACAGTGCAGAATTGGGGGAATAATATTCTAACAAATCAGTGGTCATGAAGAATTGCCTTACATTCAATACTCATGTTTTTAGAATTCAAAAAGAGCTGGAGTGAGAAGATGGGCAGTTTCTTCATTTTCGTTTCATATACAGGGCTCAAAATCAATAGCTGGCTATTGTTAACAAGAATGTAACAACTATCTTAAGATCTTGAAACCGAGCTACTGTAGCTTGAGTAACTAGAAGCCAGTAAAAAAGAACCACTAGGTATGTACACTTACGCATCTGCCTCTGATGCATCAACATGTCTCTCCTTTTCCATGTCAATTTTGTTACCTGAATGAAATAGAATTTAAGAGAAACTCATTAACTTCTATTCTAACTCAAGTTTGTGTACAATTTACATATTTACAAAATTCATTGAGATATGAGGCTCAGGCCAAGGGGATAAAGAAAATAAATAAATAATTCATTTTGCAACACCAATGCAGCTATTTCTTTTGTTCTAGTCCCTGAGTCTTTTCAGAAGAATTTTATAATTGCAAAATTGGTCTATTTACACATAAAAAATCGACAAGAACCAAATCCTACTGTAGGAAGGTTAGTGACTCAACCAAACAGCTCAAAAACTGTTAGACCAAAAGCAAACAGCATAATCTAGTGGATACTGGACATTAGTGGAACAACTTACCGGCTATACAAAGACAGATATCCTCTCCGAGCATTCTTTTTAATTCTTTAACCCAGTTCTTCACCTGTTGATTGAATAATTAGAAGGCAACTTTCAAATCTATTCAAACATGAATCTAAAAACACCAGTGTTCTCGCCAGACCAAAACAGAAGGGCGCTGTGCCCTTTTGTTTTTTAGAGTGCCCTTTTATTTTCAAGAGCTCCCATTTGTTTTTACCAGCACCCTTTTGTTTCCTCAGCCAGTTTTCCACCAAAAAGAATAACTTTGCTAGCTTTCATGAGCGATTTGAACATGTAAATTATGATATAAAAAGCTACGTAAAACAATCGAGTGAGAAAATCAGTCTGCAAGTCATGATGCAAGTCAGCGGTGCCATATGTGCAGTATTTCTGTTGCTATGGCTTCACTGTGTCTCCACCAATCATCAGCTACTGGTGCAAGCTTGACATGTTCTCTTGCTGGCTTCAATTTGAGCTCAGCTTTACTATTGTTTCTCACAACATGTCACAAAACGAAAACACAAACTTAGAGCATTTTTTGTGCGAAACATCAGATCCAATAATATCCAGCAAAACAACAGAGAAATCAAAGTGAATGAGAGCAGACCGAGAATGCAAACAAAAGTTAGTAAACTGTTATGCAAATTAGGGTGCCCTTTTGCTGCCCAGGTCTGGCGAGAACCCTGAACACTATCACAAGAACCAACTCCTGATAAAGAGTTTTTGTAAGTTTATTGTTAATCATGGTCCATATTATATTGCAGATCTTTGTTTTCCATGTTGCTGTTGTTGGCATCACAAGTCTATCTACAGAGTAATCTTAGAATGGACAATATCAAACATTTGCTTAGAGTAGAAATTACAGTACAAGTGCATCTAGACTCTAAGGAAGATGACACTCTTGTCTCAGTTACAAATTGATTAACAAAACTGTAGTCATAAAAAATTTATATGCATTGAGTGAGTTTGAACTTAACCAAGCATGTTAACTACACAATGCTTACCTTTTTGAAAGAGTCCTCATCAGTAATATCATAAACTAAGATTGCACCATTACTGCAAGAAAAAGACAACCATTCATTACATAACAGTTTAAAATAACTTAATATATCTTCTTGTTACCATAACTGATAAATAAATCCTATTCTTTGGTGTATAAATTGAACCAGTACACCTCTTGCTTTTTTAAGTTGATCTTGGCTAATGCTGCTCTTGCTAAAAGCATCAAAGCCAAAATCTTGGGCATAATTACGGTACCTTGACACACTTTTTTTGAACTGTGCAATATACTGTTGTTTTTTGCATATTTCGCACCTTTCATAAAGTGCCTATATAACATTTTACAATAATAATATTTTTGTTATCACTAAAAGTGTTTGGAAGCTAAGGATGTTTAAGAAAAGAATTTTCGAAATAGGTCATATTCTTGATTTTTTATACATATTTGAAGTTCAAGTTTTGTTGGTTCGCAACCATTTTTTAAGAGGACTTGGTTATGACGTTATTCCAAGACATCTCTGAATCAAAACAAAGGAAGATGGACATGAAATGAATCAGAGATTTTTGATTGAGAAGTAGATTTCTAAGACAAAAGCGGGCATGTATTATGAAATTTAAAACTTAATTCAACTCCATTGATATTCATATTCCTACAATGTAACCTAAACCAATGAACAAACAGTAAACAAAACTGACCAGAGAATTCCAAACAGCCGATACTTTCAAATATGTCCAGCAAAAGAGGCCGCTACTTTTGGGTAGCCATTATGTTTGGGTGGGGGAGCATCACTTTCAGGATTTAATAGGAGGGCAAGGAAATGCCCACCCCCAAGTTCTCACTAAAGCAGCAGGATGGTAAGAACTTCAAAATATTATGCTCATCACAGATGCAACAAATTATTAAATTTTATTAACAAAAACCTACCTGTCTCTGTAATAAATGGGACCAAGAGCATGAAATCTTTCCTGCCCTGCAGTGTCCTGCATAACACAGAGAATTGCAAAACTTTATCAGAATCCTGGACAAAACTACAGTGATCTGAGCAAAGTAAACAGTATAATATTTCCAAGTATTTTCTTAGTTTTGATTTTACTTATTATTTAAACAAAGGAAAAAAACGTATAAAAAACACAATATTAAAGTGCATATGAAGTCAAAAGTTGTATCACTACAGTGGACAGACCTTGCTAAATGAGGAATAGTGATGAAAACATTTAGTCAAAATCCTTTGTGGTTCTTGAGATAGTTCTCAACTGATGGCGTCAGGTTTGGTTGCATTTTGTTTAAAATTGCTGTGAATTTATAACCTTTGAACAAATTTGAGCCAAACCTGTACTGATGATCTATCTACCTCTTGATTCATCAGCAGCCCGAGCTTGGCTTAATAGTTACATCTAAAGGCTATGGATTGGCGGCAGAATTAAATAAAATGCAAATTTGTCTGAAGCATACATGGCATCATCAATTATTGAGAACTTTTTTCACCACTATTCCTCATCTAGCAAGGTCTATCCACTGTAGTAATACAATTTTTGACTTCATATGCACTTTAAGCTTAGATTTGACTAAATGAAATATAGTAATGACGAAAATTTACCCATATTGCAAGATTGACCCTTTGCCCCTCAATATTAAGTCTCTTGTTCATAAATGAGGCCTGAAGACAAGATACACAACATGTTAGCAGTAACAACAAATTTATATTAATTAACAGCATTTAATTAACTCAAGTTGTTTTTGGAAGCACTTCTAACACATTACGATACAATACAATACAATATATACAAGTTCTCCCCTCGAGGCTTTTCAGAACCTGTTTACAAGTAGATACAAGGTCAGACAGTTGAGGGTCTTAGAAAGTCTGCTAGAGCGGCTCACATTTTATGGACAACTAAAGAAGGAATTAAAATTATTCATAAAAAAATGGATGAAGGTAAGAAAACAAAGCACACTTTACACAATCTATGAAACACAGAAGGAATCTTGCAAGCTTAATTCATCAATTAACTTGCAACATTATCTCCAACTGATACACTTTTCTATTTCAATCAATATATTAATACACATGAGCTAAAACTTGTAGTTCCAACCACATTTTTCACTTTCAGAACTTGCTAGATGATATTAATGGGCATTTATGCTTAAAATGCAACACCTTGGAACTTTTGATAACAATTAAGGAAATAATACAGCCGAACCCCTCAAGATGATCACCCAGACAAGATAGACACCTCTGTAAAACTGACATCAAATCTTGGTCCCTACCACTTCCTCATGCAGTCATTTACTATTATTTAAGTCTCTATAAGATGGACACCTCTATAAATTAAAGATAGATAGTTTAAGGCTAGTCCTGAGGGTGTAAATATACAACTAACTTTTCATTTGATTGCAAAGGAGCTCAAATGTACACTATCTGAAGCTCTAGGATGCTGTATATCCCATAAATTCTACTAGTGAAAACTTTTAAAACCATTTCAGTTCCAGTATTATTGGTATCATCATCTGACTTTTCCCAACGTTAATACATATAAATTAAGATATACTTGTTAAGTACTGAGATGATGGGAATTCAACCAAACAAAGCAAAATATTGAAGATTAAAATCAAAATTCCTCAAATATTGAAAATTAAAAATATTGAAGATATATTAAAATCAAAATTCCTCCAAAACTTGTTCAATGAAAATAATTATAGGCTCAGGTATTCTAGTTGGGAGAATTTATCAAAATGAATAACTGAGGCTAAAAAGTTTTAGTCTTTCATTGATTTCACAAAGCTAAGTTCATCAATAGGCCGGGTACAAGAAAATAGAAGTTCCAAGGCTTCTGTTGGAGGCGCTACTTTTAAGAATAATCTCAACCTTAATACGAACAATACTGAAAGCTATCCAAATATTTTCACGTACTTCCAGTACAAACAGGCAGGACCACACGTGACTGTATAAATTATATATATCACCAGTGCATTACTTCACATCATTGTCAGGATTTAACTAAAGCTTTTGCTTGATGGGTACTTACTGTATAGAAATATATTTGATAACTTTATGGGAAGTAGAACTTCTATCATTTGACGAAATGTGGGAGAGGGGCAGATATCGTAATCTAAATACACTCTGTTGCAAACGAAAGGTGTTCGGGTTAAATCAAATTTTTCAGTTACGAAAGAGCAAAGTACTAAGATTTGGATGTTTAATTTCAAACAATTTCTGTGCTGTCATTCTTGAATAAAAAAAGCCAAAGCTTGTTCTTAGTTATCTATAAAAGTCTTTCTTCCTGTTATGTCAAGTTGATTGCTCAAGTATTCGACTTTACACAGAACTAAATAGTAGTGTTCTCCGATTTTTCGAGGTTATGTTACAGCTTGAAATTGAAGGTTTGGAAAAACGACACCCATCAGTGAAAGTAATAAAGAAAAATCGATCTTGAATGTCAACAGTGTCCTATTTTTACTTCGTTAAAACTTGAGCCTTTGAAAGCGAATAAAGACAAGTCGGGAATACTACGAACATCTAGCACCTGTGATAACTTTCGGTAGTCGAGAGTAGCACAGCCTCAATGCTGCCAAACAAACTTTACAACTTGATGAGATAATTTGCTCAATAGTAACAGAATACAAAAAAAATGGTGCCACAAACCTGGAGCGTTGTCAAATGTTTATCATTGAATTTGTCTTGGACATATCTCAGCATCAGCGAAGTTTTCCCGACGCAACCTTCTCCTAGTAAAACGATTTTAAATTGATTTTTTCGTGACGACCCAGCCATGTGAAAATGCAAATCAAAGACTATTAAAAAAAACTAAGCTGCTTTTTAGAAACAAAGAATATCTGATGCAAACTACGTGAAACTGTTCCAAATTTCTATCAGCTTCCGGACGCCATGTTAGCCTGTCTGTTGCAAATTCATTGCAGCCCTCGTGATGGTGACGTTCGCACTACTAGTCGGGCAGGTTCGGCACCACTTCGGAATTCTACGAAGTTCTACTGCCAAACTGTCGGATATGTGAGCCCGCGTTATCCCTAGAAATCTTATCAGCAGTTTTCCACCAAGCATGCGCACAAGTTACGACTGCCATCTTAAATTTTACACGTGCGGGTGTAACAGGCGTTGAATACATATATATCAAAATGGTAAGTGAAATAGTAATATTTTACGAGTTTCGATTTTATTAAAGGCAAAATCTAACAGAAATTGTGTATTCCAAAAGGTTTCCCTAAATCCTGTACAGATTCTCAACGCCGGGGCAGAGGAGGAAAGAGCCGAAACAGCGCGCTTGGTAATTATTTTAGCTGAATCGGTTTTAATTTTGGCTGCCATAGAATCTGTTTTTAACTGAGCATTTTGTGGCTATTTACTGAATGTTCATAGATATCATATCACCTTTCCCTCACTGCTGTAAAGTCTTTGTCAGTTAGTTTCTTGCATGCTACTTGCAAATGGCAAAAAGGCGTTGTACTCTACAGCTGTCAAAAACAAAAATGCCGGTACATATATTTGAACAAATTAATTTTGTTGCCCGGGAGAATCGAGTATCCCACACTTTTGAAAGATTTATGTACAAGTTAACTTGCTTTGATTATTTAAACTGTATAAGATAGTGAACTTTGGTTGCTTGCTTTTGCTGTACTTTAGTATCAGCCGACGTTTGACGCTGAAACAAATAAACTTGTAGTGCGTTTCCTTCATGAAACTATGGGTGTGGATTTGTCAGCTTTTTTCCAAAATCTCCTTCTGGAAAAAAGCCTTCTGCATTTGAAATTACCTGTATCACTTGATTCTAGATCTAAAGCATGTTTTTGGGTAATCAAAAGTTTTGAAAAGAACTTCCACTAAACTTTCCCCCACTTTTTCCATAATCATCTTGGGAAAACATATGAGTTACCTGAAGTTAAGTAAGAATGCTTGTTTTCCTATGAAATTTGTTGGCTGGTTAAGATTGCTATGTCACCAGACAACATCTTGTTATTATTCTGTACATGTTGACTTAGTTACAGCTTGTACCATGCCTAACAGAACTTAAATGAAATTTTGGGAGGGGGGTGGTGAGGCTGCGAGCATAGTAGCTCAGTCACTGTACTATTATTCAATATTATTCCAACGTGGAAATTATGAAAGATGAGAAATTATTAGGGGGGCTTAGGAAGTTATTAGCATTTGGAAGTACTGGATAGGGATAACAGGAACTTCTAGGGGAGTTCTGGGGGTATGCTCCTCCAGGAAATTTTAAAAACTGTACTCTATAAAATGCAGTATTCTGCATTTCTAGGGCTGGAATCATTTAATCAGAAAGATCTCTAGTGATCTATGCTAAAAAAGCTTGTAAGAAAGTGAAATATTTGACTAATTTGGTGATTAAAATGAATAGATAACATCAGTTTGCAGTTGTTGGTTTTTTAGTTGATTCCAAAACGGATATGAGCTGCTCTTTAGAGATCATTCATTCACTGGATCATCAAAAGGCTGAGTCACTATCACTATTGAAGTCCTATTCATCATAGTACAATCAACAATTTCCACACTTAAAGAATAATTTTGTGTGCAAACTACCGGATGTTAGACGTCGAACAACCAGAAGTTGTGTCTGAACTCCACCCTGAAGTGAAATCCCTCGGTCAGTGTACTATGAATTGTATTGTAATAAATACCCAGCTCAAACTAATCAGATAACTTATTTCTTAGTCATCTTTTGTGGGTGCGATTGCTATTGGCGATCTTATAAAGAGTACACTGGGACCAAAAGGAATGGTGAGTTGTACACATTTGTACACATTTACTGTACATTCTTTTAGTAAGTTTGTCAATTTCTAGGAATAGATTGTTAAGAATAAATTTGTTGTCAGACATGAATAGTACATTAAATAGGGAAGGTGAGGCTTGTTTTAAACAAAATTATTTTCTTAACGTATACTGGCACTCAAAAGCAATGAACCCCAGGGAGAAGAGAGTTCTTCAATATCATCTTTTGCTTTCTTAATGTTATGTTAGTGCTAGTCTTAACAAAAGGCTGCTAAATCAAAAAGCATTGATAGTGATTTTTTTTCACCTTTGTGGTATCTGCCAAAGAAAAGAATTAAATCTGGGAACCTTTTAAGCTATAATGTTATAGCTACCCTAAAAATATCCTGAAATGTTTTGATTCTTTCTGAATGCCAAGTAGCATTTCAAAAATATGTTTCAAAGGCTCTGTGATTGACTGTAGTTTATCTGCCAGTAAAATTCAGCAGCATGAACAAATGTGGCCGACCTTCTGCTGGGGGCTTCTGTAATTTGCTTTAGTGCATCATAGGGAAGTCAAATTGCTCATATAAGTTGTTTTGATAAATTCTTCAACTATGATTCATATTTTTTATGCAGTCACTGAATTAAAGAATTTTGTTTTGTAGTGAATGATCGGTGTACTGTTGCTTGGAAAGAATGTGCTTTTTAAGTTTAATGCCCAGAAAAAATTAATTGTGAGTCACTGAACTCAGAATTTTTTCCAGAGCATTCAACTTTTGGAGCGTTTTCTTCCTACGCTAATGATCTAGCTGCAAAACTTCCATGTGGAATCAATTATGATTTATACCGTAATGATGATGTATAATTTTAGACTTCCTTTGCGGGCTTTTCAGTATCATGGATGAAATTACTGTAACTTTTTTTAATCTAGAGGAAGTATTCAGCTTAAATATTGTATGATATAATCATTTCATCCCTAAACATGTTAAATGATGTGTTGCTAAATTCTCTTTTCATAAACTAGATTAGTAGCAATTTACTTTTCATCTGCAATGGTTTTCTTTATTATTTTGATCATGTTCCATTATTCTCAATACCAAATATTATGTTAATTTGTATAAGTTATGTTAGGAAAAGGTAGCTATTGATAAATAGACCATCTGGGGCTGAAAGGGTTGATTAGCTTGTTTTTTAGTTAGTTTTGTATTAATGAGCAGTATTTTGTATTTTAGGATAAGATTCTACAGTCGTTTGGTCGCAACCAAGAAATACAAGTCACAAATGATGGTGCTACAATATTAAAGTCAATTGGAATTGACAACCCAGCAGCTAAAATACTTGTTGGTATGTAGGTCTGATAAACAATGTTAAGGATGTAAGAACTCTGTATCGGATGTCACAAGGTCATTATGTCAAGGGAACTGCTAAAGTGAAGTAGTTTTTAAGTGAGAAACCTTTTTCGATAGTGATCATAAGGCAGTGTAAAAGACAGGAGTTAAATTATCGACCAATTGTCTTAAAAATATGGCTCACTTCAAACCCACAAGTTTGCTGCAAACAATTTATTTTGCACACTCCCTCATCAGTCTTGTTGTTTTGTCTTGCATTTGTTGGTTGAACACTGCAAGAGAGGGGATCATCTTTAAAGTTGAGGTTGTCAAGATTTTTGAAGTTTTCTCAGGATGCCAGTTTGTTGGTTATCAGTTTTCTGCACACAGACCTTGATGTTTATGTAGTAGACCTCTTTAAATTTTTGAAATTAATAAAACTGTGCAAATTGACTTTTGTAGAAATATCAAAAGTTCAGGATGATGAAGTGGGTGATGGAACGACAAGTGTGACCGTATTGGCCTGTGAGTTGCTAAGGGTAAGGTGTTTTATGTCATCAGTCCTATTTAATTGGGTCAATGATTGATAAACACTTAACTTTCTGTAGTTATTACTTTTTTGTGACTAGATAATTTTATATTGTAATAAGAAAATCATATGTGCAGTTTTTTGACCCTAAGGATAATACAGAAAAAATTTCTCCACTTGACAGATTTTTTCTCAAAAACTTCTGGTGCACATTGTAACTAGTTTCATATGTGAGAAATAAAAAGAAAATAGATGAATTCACCAGTTTCATTTTCAAGATAAAGCATGTGTATGCAACCATTGCCTCAGTCGGTAAGAAATGTGATAGCCAAGTTCGAGGCCTCGGGCCAGATTCCTGGCCTTATCAAAGATTGAACTTTCATTAAGCTGTTGGCCCAAGCCAGTAACCAGTAAACAAAATATAATACCGAAATTCTTCTAATTTAAGTGCCAGAAGAAAATATTTTCAGTTTTTATTGGCTCTTAAATTGTAGTACAAAAATATTATTTTATCTTTCTGGCTTTTAAATTGGAGGGGTGCTTAATGATTGGAGGAAAAATTAAAATTTTTTAACCATTATCAAGTTTTTGAACACCATCTGAGTTCAAGATTTCACCTCTAAAAGTGGAAGTTTAAAATATAGAAGATGACCTTTAAGTGTAGGGACTAGAGGTCACAAGCTGAATTCGGATACAAACCTGCTCATTGCTCGTTATGAGAATTGTATCCATTCATAGATAATTGAATTTTTAAGTTTCTAGCCTAAAAATGATTCAAATCATGACAAATGATGACACATGTGTTCAAATTTGTTAACAAAGTACGTGCTGTGAAACTTACAACATTTTGTGGCATCTATGCAGTTGTTCCACTTGAGTGGCTTTGGACATGACTGAGAGCATGTGTCGCGTCAAATAGGTGCTGCTGTTTTCACTGTGTTTAAAAAACGTTTGGTATAGCTGTTTGTTTTGAAATCCGGAAGGTAAAGGTTGAAATTGTTACCATAAGTTTCCAAAGTAACTATGGACAAAAATCGATTAGAATTATTAAATGCAAAACATATAAAAAATATTATTTTTCGTATGGTGCTAAAAGTGGGGGAAAGCACAAAATTATTCAGTTGGTTGGCACTTAAATCAGAGGGGTGCTTAAATTAGAACAATTACGGTATTGTTGAAATTAAGCTCCAGCCCTTTAAATCTCATCCACAAGTCAAGAAAGGCTCTCTGCCTTTATCAAAATGATCAGTGGTTTATGTTAAAAAATAATTAGAAACTTTGTTTAAGAATGCTGTTTGGCCGTTCTGCTACAACAGGCCTTTTTGTTCAGTTATCTGTAATACACAGACAGCAAGAGTTAAGTAAAACAAATTTCTGCTTAAGTTTCAGTTTTTTTTCTAGTTTTTAGAAATTGCAGACAAAAAGGAGCAAACAAAAATTTTAGGGACTAGAGTAACCAACAATTAAGAAAGAACAAAAAGTTCCTATGTTTGCCATACAAGATACCAACCTGCCCTGTACTATTGTTACCAGCATACACTACTTGTGTGTTCAGGCAGTAAGAAATGTTTGAAAAAATGAAAGTTTATTAATGTGTCCAAAGACTACGTACAACTAATTATGTGTTATTAAATCTTGGCTTTCCCTGCATAGGAAGCAGAGAAGCTTGTATCATGTAAAATCCACCCCCAGACAATCGCAGCAGGCTGGAGAAAGTCAGTTAAGGTTGCAGAGGAAGCACTTAAGGCCGCAGCACTTGACCATGGAAATGATGAAGTCAAATTTAGAGAAGACCTAATGAACATTGCCAGGACAACTCTTAGCTCAAAAATCTTGGTTCATAACAGGGACCACTTTGCAAAACTGGCTGTTGATGCAGTGCTGAGATTAAGAGTGAGTTCATTACACAGCTAACACTTCCTCCTCCCTTGAGCTAAGCTTAATCCTTTCTGGAGCCTAATTGGCTCATAGGGTGGGTGCATATTTCCAGTTTCTGTAGTGTTAAGCAAGTGAGAGTCTTTGACTCCCCCTGGACAGGACACTAATCTATTGCTGATTAGCCCCCAGCAGAACCAGTACTCATTTATACAGCTGAGTCAACTGGAACAAAGTCAGGTAAAGTGTCTTGCTCAAGGACACAACATAGGGTTTGACTGGGGCTTGAACATTATGAGTTGAACATACTAACCGCTCGACCATTGCACCAGACAGATTTAACACTTCCCCCCCCTAAAATTTTTTTTAAGAGAGAAGGCAATAATTTACTGAAAAGCTACCTAATGCCTTTTGCATCTAAGTTTATGAAGACAAATATCATAAAAACAAGACAAATATCATAAAAATCAACAAAGACTTGATCTCATTTGCGTCTTACAATCCTGTTTCGAAAGTTAGAGTAATTTTTAGATTAGATAACAACAAATTTCAAACTGTGATTTCGACAAGTTTGTTTTGGCATTTCATCTGCTGACTTCAGTGAAAGTAATGTTATTTAAGTAAATAGCTAACTTTAGCTTTTTAACCCACATCTAGTTAAAATGCCAAAAGAATGATGTCTGTTTAAAACAAAGTTTGAAATATATCACCATTTTTTAAAGTATCTCATCAACTATGTTGCTGCTATAACAACCATGGTTATTATGGTTAAATTGTTTATGAAGACATTATGTGTAAGTAAAATAAAGTATATATAAAGTAAATGTAGCAGTCCTTCAAAGCCTTTCAGGAACTTTATACAATTGTTCAGTGCTCTAATAACTTCACTAGATACATAAAAATGTCATTTGTGCAGGGAAGTGGGAATCTTGATGCCATTCAAGTGATCAAGAAGCTCGGTGGAAATCTAGTCGATTCATACCTTGATGAAGGTGACCAGGTTTTGTCATTTTTTTGTTACAATAACCCGCCTTTGATTACCACAATGAATTGATTATCTAAGTTATACTATTTGAATAATCTCTGTTAGTTAGTTTAACAGCTTCATAAAAAGATGAATTTCTGAATCAAAAATTTGTGCCCTCGAACTCTATATCAGTTATGTACATTTTGACTGCCTTTTAAGTTTTAGGAATGACCTGAGTTGTACGGTAAGTATGACATACTAATAATGTAATGGTCGTTTCTAAACTTACACTTAACTGTATTGTTCAAATTTTTTATAGTTATGTTTAGTTTGCTTTTTTGTTTTGTACAGTTTGATGTGTGGTTTGAAATGATTTTACCCAAATGTTGCATTCAGTGTCAAATTAATAAGCAAAACATTTATTTCTGCCAGGATTTTTACTTGATAAAAAGATTGGTGTCAACCAACCCAAAAGAATAGAAAATGCCAAAATTCTTGTTGCAAACACTCCAATGGATGCTGACAAAGTTAAGGTGGGTTTGAATCTTTCCACAAGTGATTGAAATACTGTTTAAAGTTCTTTCCCTTCATGAGTTTTATCAGTTTTAATGAAGTTGGAAAGTTTGGTTTTATTTATTCATTAGATGTGAAGAAAAAACTGAGCTAGGAAGTGGCATTTAATTTTAGTCAAATGTGCAAAAGTGCAATTTCACTGCTAATGTTCAACTTGAAATTGTGTTTAAAATTAAAAAATTAGTGCACTTTTGTATAGAAAGCATGATTTTTAGCTAGGCATAAACCTCATTATGCCTACATGCTTTGAACTGAGTAACTCTTCTGCCAATCTTCAAATCCCTGTTGAAAAGTGCTCCAGCTTTTCCTTTTTTACTATTGTGTGTACTTTGATAAACTTTTGTAATTACATCCTTCTTCTACAGGTCTTTGGTTCAAGAGTTAGAGTTGAATCAACAGCAAAAGTTGCAGAATTAGAGCTTGCAGAAAAGGTAAGTAATTAACTGACTAAGTAATTCAAGAACATACATGTATTAATTTTGTTGGCTATGCTAAAACTCAAAGAGCTTTGGGGTATAATATGAAGATGTAGTTATTGATCATTCAACATCAATTTTAAAAAATTAATGGTAAAGTCTGCAGTGCTAAGTACTGTATACAATTCAGCTCTGGCTCTGGCCTGTTCTCTTCTCCTTTTCTTTCCTGCACTCTCTTCTCTATAAGGCATTTTTAAACTCATGTGCAGTGCCTGTATCCAACTTTTTTGGCAGGCTACAGGTCTTAAAAATGTTATGGTTTCAGAGATGAAAAAATGTTTTTACCTTTTTACGATTATTAATAATGACTTGCAGTGTTTGTTTTCCTTTGTTTTGTCTGGGCGACAGAATTCAGTGACATTAATTTTATAAGACCTGTGGCCTGCCGAAATAATAGGATATTGGCACTGCACATGAGTGTGAAAATGCCTCATACAAAAAGCTGTTCAGGATTTTTTTGTTAGATATTACTTATTGATTTTTATGGTACAGTTTTTCTACATTGACACTGTGTTGTTTATTTCTTTGGGCAATATTTGACTAGGATCACAAGTTACTGTCAATCTTGTAACCATTATGTTTTTAAAAAAACTAATATTATTTCATTTGTGTTCCAGGAAAAAATGAAAGATAAAGTGAATAAAATTCTTAAGCATAACATATCCTGCTTCATCAACCGGTAAGTTAAAGCTTTGGAAAAAAGTAACTCAGGCTTTTAGGCTTCAGAGTTATTACTGTATAAGCTTGCTTGTTTGTTTTGAGTCCCATTTTCTAATCAGGCAACTGCATTGGTAATTTTTAGCATGTTAAAAAATCTTAAACTCCTGACAGCAGGGACTTTAAGCACAACACTGATTGCCAAAGGATTGACAAGATTAATAAAAGGATTATTTAAAGAAACAATACAACTAAAAGAAGGTTTTTATTAACATTTAGTTTCACTTTGAATTATTGAGCTGCCTTTTCTGTTAATTTATTTTGCTTTCACTGTATACTAATGAAATAACACAAAATTTGTACAGTTAGGCAGACTACAACAGGCCATAGGCCCCTACAGGGTAGACAAACTGAACATAAAAACTGGAAAATATATTCTAGTGCTTAGTAATAAGATTGAAAATGTAAAAATAATACTAAATAATTGTCGTAAACCCTCCCACAATTTCTCGTAATATTTTCTCATGAGCAAGACTAAATATAACTATGAACTGAAAATCTAAGAGGGAGAGACACATGCTTATGACAAGAACTAAAAATGTTTCTCCATGTCTTACAATTATCATCTAAGAAATGGAAAACAAAAATACTGTAAAGATGTTTGAAAACTTGTCTAAGATAAGAAGAAAATATTTTAGAAGATCTAATTGGCTCAGGTAAAGCATTCCATGAGAAGGTAATGCGATTGAAGTAACCGTTACTGAAGCTGAGAAGTCTCATAAATGCAGGTTGTAGGATTAATCAAGATGGTGTTATTTTTTTCAAGACAACTAATTTACAACTACCCAGAACAACTATTTGCTGATGCAGGCTGTATGGCGATTGAGCACGCAGACTTTGAAGGTGTAGAAAGACTCGCTTTGGTGACAGGTTAGTCTATGGTTTGTTTCTTGTTGGCTTAATGGTCAGAAAAATTGATGGCAAAACAGAAAGACCCTTTCAGGGAGTTATAATTAGATAAATGATGTCAAGAATGATTAAGAATAACAAAAAAAGTAAAATTGATAATTACAGTGACATGTTGGGCAAAGCAACCATTGCTTCAAAGATGCCTCAAGGATCGATCTTAGGCCCACTTCTCTTTGTAGTCTACATGAATTTTAAACAGTCAGTTTTTAAAACAACATTTGTTTGAGAGTTTTTTGGTTTCTCTCAGGGTCAGAAATAGTGTCGACGTTTGACCGGCCTGACCTTGTCAAGCTTGGCTCCTGTAAACTAATCGAGGAGGTGATGATTGGTGAGGACAAGGTAATGACAACACAGTCAACACAATGAATAATTGGGAGATGTTTTTAAAACTATTACTAATGGTGTATCTCAAGCCCTAATGTTTCTAAGAGTGATAGCTCAGCTGCAGTTGCTGGATGCTTGCTTCACAACAAGCTGTTATTAAAGCATGAGAATAGTGTTTGAAGAAGCCCACCTCCATTTTGTGAAGAAATTTACAGCTCTGGTAAAGGCCATTGGGCACTTTCAACTGTAGCAGATGCAGTCACCATTAATTTTTATCAGCTGGTCATTATGTTACATAAATTATTACAAAATTATACGTTTTTACAGTATATAAAAAAAGAAATGTTTTAGTCGATCTTCTAAGAGTGCTTGTCGATTCTTGAGGAAATTACAGCAAGTACAATTTTTGAAAAGTTTCCGAACGTTTTTGGTTAAAAATGGGGTTAACTGAAAACGTTCGGAAACTTTTTAAAAATTTTACCTCACCTTTTATGATTTATATATTTTAATACCTTTTAATAGCGTTTTATGTCTAACTTAGAGCAAGTACAGTATAGTACATAAGTAAAAAGTTTGCTTGGATCAAATCATTGTTGTTTTACTTCCTACAGATCGGGGCAAAGTTGTTCAAAAGACAATTGTCCAAAATCCAGGGTTAATTACCATGATAATCAATAGGTTTTGTCAAGAGCTAACCTAGGGTTATTACTAATCAACTAGGCCCATAATTATTTGTGGTAACCAGTGTTTTACCCCTCTTGTCAGGGAAGGACTCTACAAGCCCTTGATTGTACTTATACGGTTTCATCATACAACAATATAAAATTGTGAAATATAAGTCTATGTTATTGCTATTATTATTATTATAATTTATAATATTATTATCATAATTATTATTATTGTAGTATAGTAACTGATTGAGTAACATTTTGTTTTGTCTTTTGCAGCTGATTCATTTCTCGGGTTGTGCACTAAATGAAGCCTGCACTGTTGTGATCAGAGGGGCCACACAGCAGATTCTGGATGAGGCTGAACGCTCGCTCCATGATGCTCTTTGTGTATTGACACAGACTGTGAAGGAAACAAGGACAGTTTATGGGGGAGGTATGAGAAAATTAACTATTGTAATTGTTATTAAAGTTAAGTTTTTTGTTGTACATACAGTATATGTATGGTCTTATAGGTAAGTTGATCAATTGGCCAATCAATTCTCTAGAGTATTTTTTGCTCAAAGTAACAATGACAGTGATAATAACATTTTTATATTGATAATAATTAACAATATTGCTGTTGTGATTGTTATTATTATTAATTGCTATCAAGTTTTATTTTTGTTATTATTATCATTCTTGCAAGGTTATTACTTACAGAGCAATAAAGCTACAAAGCACTAGCAAGTTGGTTATTATGGGAACTATTAATGGATTCTGGGTGGTGAAAATATAAATCAAGTAGAAATAGAAGGTCTTGAATTTTCATGTTCAGTGTTTAGTTGTAAAGTTTTTCTGGCAAATTTTTCTTTCCTCCAAACTAAGTGGTGCAAAGAGAAGAACTTAAGCTTCAGTGGGCTGATTGGGGTCAAAGTTTTGTCAGACTGGGAAATTGTTTGGACCTTTCTCCCTCATAGGCTGTTCTGAGATGCTGATGGCAAATGCTGTGTCGCAGCTAGCTGCAAAGACCCCTGGGAAAGAGGCAGCCGCAATGGAATCCTTTGCTAGCGCCCTCCGACAGGTTAGTAGTAGTGAACAGTGGTACATTAGTTTGTAGAGTAAAATCATAAGGTTGTCATTAATAGTAGTTAGATCGAGAGATTGCTCACTTGAAAGTTCATCATTCCACTGTTAAACTACACATGTAGCCACTACTGAATAATTTGTTCAATAATGATACTTAAGAAATAGCACAGGATCAATCAATTTTTTTATTTGAACAATTTTTGTAGTATTTTAGTTTTTACTTTGGATAGCCCAGACTTCAGTTTCTCATGCACATATAATCTCAGTTTATTTTAAAAAATTGAAATGCTAACTGAGTAAGGGGGCTCTTTGTTGCCATCTTCACAAGATCATCAGGTCAAACTAGAGGTGTGACTGATTTGGCAATGAAACATTGTTTTGTTTAGTTAGCATTTTTATTAAATTGTTTACCAGAAGATCTCATTTTGATTTTGGAATTTAATTTATTGTAGTTTACTAATTTAACCGAAGGTGTTCTGTTTTTGTTGAATAAAAATTGTCTGAATTGTTCCTTTCAGCTGCCAACAATCATAGCGGACAATGCAGGTTATGACAGTGCTGACCTTGTAGCCAAACTTCGAGCTGCACACACAGAGGGGAAAGCAACTTCTGGGCTGGGTGAGTAATAGTGTGGTCACAGGAAAATTAGTTTTTATGAAGATCAGTTTTAGTAAAAAACAACCATGGGTCCTTAAAACTGCTGGTTGAGTAATGGTGTTCAGTGTTTTTTGTTGTGGTGGTCACCGGAAAAGAAGTTTTTATGAAGATCAGTTTTAGTAAAAAATAATCATAGATCGTTGGAAGCTGCCATCCTTAGCTCAAACAGCAGGTTTCATGCCTAATCTATAACTAACAAACAATTTCTTTTGTACTAGCTCATTTATGTTAAATTTGACACACAAGAAGTTTGATTTTAAAACAGGCCAGAGGAAATAATAACAACACAAGGGACTTAGAACTGTGAGCTTTCACTCAGTCCCAAGGATGGAATACTTGACTTGCTTGTGATGTCATAGCAGCCATGTTGGAGCCCTTGAACAAACAAGTTTTGATAATTTCTTTTATTAAAGGCACCAACATGGTTGTTTCGTCTTTTTCTATATTGTCTCTAGGGAGTATGGCAAGACAAGAATAGTTGTGCTTGTCTTATCAATAAACTCAAAAACCAAACTTTTAAGTAGTAAATTTAAAACGATATCAACTCCTTTCCTTTATGTAGTAATGACAAAGTCATGTACCCCTTGTTATGCTGATAAAGTACAGGTATTTACCGTACTCTACGTCTATTGGGCGACAGGCTGCTCGCAAGTGTGCACAAGACAAAGAAAGCTGTTTAATAATTTATGAGTATTAATTTGTGTCTTCGCAAATGTTGATTAATTAAATAATTTTGAGTGACTGATTATTAGTGAATGACCGGTAGTCCCTGACTGTGACCTTTGTCAGTTAAACCAAAATAATAGTATGTAGGTGAACAACACACCATTCACCTGATACATGTATGTAACAGTTGTCTGGCAGGTCCTCGGAAAGTATGCCTACTCACTAGACTGTTCTTTAAATCCCTGTTTCTTACACAGACATGTACAAAGGCCGTGTAGGAGATATGGCAGAACTTGGGATTACTGAATCTTTCAAGGTAAAGAGTCAAGTTCTCTTGTCAGCTGCTGAAGCAGCAGAGATGATCCTAAGAGTTGACAATATTGTGAAGGCAGCTCCAAGGTAAGTCTGCTAGAATGCTGGCTTTTGTTTGGGGTTTTTGTATTAACTTGTTTTCTCATTTCCTTTCCCATTCCTATCATCAAGGACTAAGAGTGAAAACCAAAATCAGCGTTAGCAAAGTACAGTACAGACTGACCATTTGATACTAAACTCATTACCAACAACCAGTCTCAAAATCCCAAATTAACCATTTTAATTGCTTTCTGTTGGGACAAGTGCCAGAAAAATACAAACAACTGTAGTACCAGCTCTCTTTGGATAGAAAATACAGTTAAAGAAATTATCAGAGTATATTAAAATGTGATTTATATATAGATTATAATCTGATATATAAAAAGTATCCCAAATTTGTGAACCCTGTACTGTGGTTCTTCAGGAGATTAGTGACATTTAAAGTCAAATCCTGGTGCCGGTCACTCATTTAAAGTCCTAAAGAGATTTTGAAAGTGGGACACATGCTGTATCAGCAGTACAGTACCAGCATTTGAATGTCACTTTCCCCCTGAAAAACCACAGTACCGTGTTCGAAAATTTGGGATACTCTTTTAAAGATCAGATTATAAACGTTTTATATTACTCTGATAATTTCTTTCTTGCTTTATGTTAATATGAATGCTGATTTCCCTCAGCGAAAAAGAATATCAGAAGCTCATAGTAAATACTGAGTAATTACTGTTAAAAAAATAAGAAAGTTTGCTTACTAGCAACTTGTCCTGCCACCAAATCGCGATTAACTGGCGATGAATTCGCGAGCAAAGTAGGGGATCATTTTGCGAGCAGATCGCGAGTACACGCGTGCTGGAGATCGGATTTTTGCTCACAACATGATTCTGAGCGCCACTGTAAATAATTTATTTTAGTACATTGGAAATAACGCTTTGTGTGCTGTATCATGTTACAAATGAGAGTAAACTGTATGTTAGTTCTATTGATGATACCATATGAAATAAATTGTTTAAGAAGTAAACATGACTACAAGCATATGACAAGAACGAAATTAAACTTATGAGGATCCATTTTTTTATTACAATTGTTAAACCCGATATTAGAATTGAAGTATAAATAGTTATTTTCGTGAGATTTAAAAGACAACAACAACCTCAATTTTTGTGTCAATAAGATTTAGCACTTCTGCTATTATGGGACACATTAACATAGAAATAACTTTAGGGTATATAGTTTTTAAAAAAACTTTTGAATGCTATAAACTTGTAGTATTATGTGGTGAATAATTTATCGTCGCTGTGAGCTGATAGGAAAAGCTGACGTTTAGAGCGTTAGCCCTTCGTCATTCTAAGAATAAATTAGTAGTTGAACGAGTGTACGAATGAATGGATAAATGAACGAGTGAGCATGAATAAATGAACGAGTGTGCGAATGGATGGATAAGTGAACGAGTGAGCATGAATAAGTGAACGAGTGTGCAAATGGATG